>VZSV01000169.1:600945-620945 GCA_013398735.1 Nothocercus julius | reverse complement strand
AATCTGTAGAGCAAGAGAATTTGTCTTGAAAACCTGACATTCATATTGCATTCATTTTAGGGAGAGTTATTCTGTCTTAGCTCTAGTCTGGTCCCAAGAATCCAAGATGAAACTGAAAATTTTAATAAGAATGGTCTTTAATTAAAATAATTATTCTCACAAGTGCATATTTTTTCTGTTAAGAAAAATCAAACTGTCAACCAGCAAACAGTAACAATAACAGCGACAATCCACAGATACCAGACCATCAAAACAGGAGGGGGAAAAAAAAAAAAAAAAAAAAAAAAGCCTTCTTAATTCTAAAATCCTTCAGAAAATCTTTCTGAATTTTCCTTTTTTTTTTTTTTTTTTTCTTCCTTTCATCTGGACATCACTGCATGCCTCCAGGCTCTCTCTCTCGCCTAAAAACACTGGCTACATTTTCACTTGCCCCTCAGCCTGACTGCAGCGTTATTGTGAGACACAAATAACAGAAGTCAGCTTCCAAGATCAGACTAAGCTGTTGCCTAACACCACATGAAAGAGCTGCAAGAAATAGTAGGGGGGAAGTAGCTCTACAGAGTTTTTCTTCTCACCTGTTTTTCCTCTCCCCTCATTGTTTCTACGCACACCTTACCTCTTTTGAAATATGTAAAGCAGGAAACCTCCAAGCAACCTCATTCACTACATAATCCCTAGTCTTAGAAGAAATCACCCATGCAGTGTTGTGAGAGGACTACACCTTTTTTTTTGGAATAAATAAAAGTATACAGTCACTTGGCAGTATAACAATACAGCAGGAAACTACCTTTAGATAACCATAACAATGGATTTTCTAACTTTTGAGTGCTTGGAAATCATTACACCAAGAAAAGAGAAAAAGAAAGAAAATAAAATGGGAAGCAAATTTTGTAACATATAAGGAATATATTACAACTGCAACAATAAATTGCAGTTTCTCTGTGTAATAACCCTTATCCTCATGCATTAGCATTAGCTTCTGAAACTTGAATCTTCAGACCTCTCAGGTGTCACTTTAATGTCATTTATTCTAGATGTCCTTCCACAATTATGGCCCTAAAACAGTTTTTGTCCTGAAGAAGTTGGCAGCTCGTTGCTTAGACAGGTGTACTCTTTGCTGGGTGAAAAACTGGATAGATGGCTTTGCCCAGAGACTGGTGGTGAATGGAATTAAATCCAGCTGATGACCAGTCACAAGTGATGTTCTTCAGCGGCCAGTGTTGAGTCTTTAATATCTTTATCAGTGATCTGGATGAGAGGGTTGAGTGCACCCTCGGCAAATTTTCAGACAACACCCAGCTGGGAGGAACAGTTGATCTGCTTGAGGGTAGGAAGGCTTTACAGAGGGATCTGGACAGGTTGGATCAATGGGCTGAGGTCAGCTGTATGAGGTTCAAGAAGGCCAAATGCCGTGTCCTGCAGTTTGGTGACAACCAGCCCATGCAACATACAGGTTGGGGCAGAGTGGTTGGAGAGCTGTGTGGCAGAAAAGGATCTGGGAGTGTTGGTTGACAGCCAGCTGAACATGAGCCAGCACTGTGCGCAGGTGGCCAAGAAGGCCAATAACATACTGGCTTGTATCAGGAATACAGGATAGCAGGACTAGAGAAGTGATCATGCCCCTGTACTCACTGCTGGTGAGGCCACCACTGCTTTGGTTCTTAGCAAAGTATAATCTCCTTCTTACATTCCTGTATTACTCCTGCACCAGAGGGCCTGACTAAGCAATTTGAGCAAATTTTGGCTTCATGCTGATTGCTGCAATGAATGAGAAGGCTGCCAAGTGTGTGAGACATGCTTAGAGACTGATGCTTGGCAGGTGTTTTCAAACTGTACTCCCCAGACTATCTGTGTGGAGGAACCACAGGTGGTCGAGGGAGTTGTTTTCACTCTCCCAGTGCACAGCTGAAACAAGGAGGCGGTGCTGCTTTCCTAGAAAGTTTTAATTGTCAGTCTTCAAGCACAGTTTCTTTGTATTCCTGCCAGAACTCCCATGTATGCCTGTGCTTGCTTGGGTTGCTGCATAGGAAATGAAGGCTGTTAATGAATCTCTTCTTTTGTCAGGTTTTTGTTTGCTATACTTTCAAGTGTGATCAAATTTACAGATGACACAGAAATGTGAGGCTGTAAGCATGCTGCACAATGACCTGAAGGTAGTAAAACACTGGAGGTTACAGGCAATGGGAGAAAAGTCCTGGTACTGATAAAGAGAATTCTAACATCCAGGGGAGAAAATAAAGATACATAATATGGTACTAAAACAAGAATCTATGCACTCTGGCAACGTTGCCATTTGTTTTATTTTAATCTATTTCATTTAGTCAAACTTATGCACTTCAAAAGATAACAGAAATTGTCTTTTTTTAACAGACAAACCACAAGTTGTTTCCAAAACACCTCAATTTGAAGAACTGGTCACACCATGTCAAAGTTTAAGAATCAGATGCTAGTTACTGTCTCAATTAAAACACAGGAAATATGAGGGCATGAATAGAATGATAGCTGCATTTGAAACAAAATCCATACCATTAGCATACAATAAGTAATACACTGTAATTTTCCTTAGCTGGACCAAAACATCCAGGTTCCAAACTTGCTCCAAGTTCGCAATGTGTTTCCGGGACTGCCACAGTGTCTTAAGTTTAGCTGATTCCAGCTTTCACACTGTTCTTTCCCCAGCAGCTGGAAATCGGAAGAGAATATATCCTCCTGTCACACAAATCTTTGCTTTCACCAGAGCAGCATATACTAGATGAAATTACACCAAGTTATGTCATCTTTCCCTCATGACATGTTTACAGTATCCCCATTTCTTTTCATTAGCCCCCTCATAGAGTACCTACTCATCTTTCTCCCTCCTGTTCCCCTTCCTTCTTGTCAGATATATTTTGTAGTCTCCATTTCACCATTTATTTTCCCATCCTTTCCCTTTTTGGTCCCATTAACTACCACTTCCTCTTTCATTTTTTTTTTCTTTTTTTCTTCTTTTTTTTTTTTTTTTTTCCTGTGTCTCATCAAGTTTTGTGTATTGTTTTCTTTGATGAGAAGATTTTTGTCAGGCCACATCCTCTTCCTATCAAGATCACTTTAATCTTTTCCAGGTTCTGATTCTAACACCTGCTCTGTTCAGACGTCAATCTCAGAAAGCTTGGAAATGCTGCTAATTTCAACTAACATAAGCTTCAGTTCCAACTTAAAGAAGTGGTAATGTTTAATAGGAGATAAGGAATGATATTTCCTGATGAATAATTATTCATATTTAGCTTAAAGTTTTCTAAAATAATTCACATCTTGACTCTAACCATTCTTAGAATTTTTTACACGAAAATCGTGCACCAAAATGCACTATGTGCTGGTCCAACATGTAAAATTCAACTAACCTCAGTCAAAAACTTTTACCACGTACTAGGCAAAAGCACATTCTCTTTCATATGTTGCTTCTCTTTCCCACCATTCCTTTTTTTTCCTCTTTTTATCCAGTTGCCAGGAAATCCTCAGAGCTATCAGCTATGAAACTTTATGGGGTGTACTCTCTGTTAATCACATTTTAATCTTTCATAATTCTTATGGTTGGGTAGAAAGCAGTTTTATATCTTGGATCAGCTACCAGAGAGAGTATATTAATTTAGCAACTGCAGGTGCACAAGCTGAGTGTCGTGGTCCCTTACTTTGAGATTCTTCGCTCTCTTTGTGCCATTCAAAAATCCAGAAACTGATGTTTATTAAGTTCTCTATAAAACATGGGCCTGGGGGGAAGTATGCAACAGCCAGATGTGGAAAAGTAGAGTTAGCTTTTGTAGAAATGTACTGATTAATATACTGAAGAGACACCTACATCTGGCCACTGAGCACATGACAAGACACGACTAACATAGTAGTTAAAATACAAAGAGATGACAAAAGAGTTCTACCCTGAGCATTAATTCGGATAACACATTATGTGAACCATTGTTTGGTATCAGAGCTATTCCTTGCTTATCCAGAGAAAGATAGTCACTGAGAAAACTGTCAATGTCAGAGAAATGTTAATTGGACTGAAGTCTCTTTAACCATATACCGTAACCGTGATTTGGCCAGAACCAACTCTTTTATCACTTAGGCAAATGTGATTCCCTACTGTTCAGTCACTAAACTCTTACTACCTACAATAACTTTTCTTTTTACGTCAGCTACTTTCTTTTCTATTACCTGGGTGGTACTTTGCTTTCCTACTACATTATCACTATCAATTTACTGAGCTGTGCTGATCAAAGGCAGTGGGTCTCTTGTATTGTTACCTTCTTTAAGTATGAGTACCATGTACAAAACTGAACTCAATAACTACAATAAAATGACTAAAATTTGAGAGATTTCAATGTGTGACCCAATAGTAATAAATAAATAAATAAACATTGGGAGTAATTATGCAAGTCATTTGCAGTTCAGCTTTGTGTTCTTTTTTTAATAACAGCAGCAACAAAAAATCCCACTCCAACTAAGTGAAAACAATGAAGACTCCCCAAAAATGTAGTTGCTGATCAATAATCAATCAGTGTGCTAATGGTAAAATTCCTTTTCTTAATCCTCCTGTCGCCAACACCACAAGGCATTGAAATAAATCTGTAATAACACAAATGGACTTCAGTATTCAAGTTTTGCATAGTCCAAAATATTGTTTTACATATTAATGGACAACTGCCAAACTGTACAGCAGCCAGCTTCATTGACTCAATAACCTGCTGGAGAAATATCCCCCATGTGGATGACCATCTGTACCCACACAGCTGAGGCATTAAATTATTTCATCACCACCTCTGTCAAAATTTTAACTTCTTGACCTCCATGAAGAAATCCTGTGCCATCCCACCTATCATCAGCCATCAATTTGAGCAAAATGCTACAGCTGAACAGTGTGATGGCTAAAAACATCTCATTAGCCTGACAAATTTTGATGCTCATCCTGTATCTGCACTCAAAATGTGTAGGAGGAAAAGTGGAGGGAAATAATTCAGAAAGATAATTTGTAACTCTTACTCTGTCCAGGGTTTGTCTGCAAAGGAAGTTTCCCACCTACCACTCTCTATGCCAGTCACAATTGATAGCATCATGTTCTTTGGTTTGTGTTCGTATGCTACTATCACTTTTGCTAACTTGCTTAACTAACTGTCTTTTCTCTATGGACATAACATTTATTCTCTTCCTCTTCTTCTTTTTTTTTTTTTTTTAATCTCCTTTTTCTAAATATACTCTCCAAAATAGAGTTTGTTCATTGCCAATGATCAGAAAAATCATTGTTTTGGGAGTTATTTTTTACTCAATGCTTTCTTTAGAGCCCTTATTCAAATTGGATCCAGGCCTTCTGCAGGACTTCCAAGTTTTGATCCTTTTGCTATTCACAACAAAGTCTTTTACTATTTCACATTTCGCCTTTTTCTGTCCCCTTTTCTGATCCTAATGACTGCAAAGATGTTCCTCAGCAGTAATATATTTAGAATATTTCTACTCAGATTTTCTTGCTCCTTATTAACTATATAAATGTCACCTTCAGATGCTTCTTCACCTGCTTTACATGTGTTTAATGTCTGTTAAAATTAGTTCCATTCTCCCTAATTTTCCGTAAATAATTTTGTTAGAATCTAATGATTCTTGAACAATCATTTCTCTGAAATGTTTTTACTTATATACCTACAATACCACTCACACTAGCAATATTATTACTAAAAATTTAGATGTGTGTAAAACCAGGCAAGGAGAGCAGCTAGTCTCTAGAAGTTATATTTAGAAACTTCTCTTCCATACGAATTAATTAGTATTTTTTATGACAAATTAAAGCATAAACCACTTTTATTCCATAATCCCACATTTTCACCCATTTAGGGTTATGTGATATTTATATATTTTTTTAAGGAGTAAAATTTGTAACACTAGCTCTATACTATATATCCATACAATAGTGATTTTTTGAAAAACCTCTTTAATAATAATAAACAAAAGCTTTCATTTTTGACTTGAAGAAGTAGGAAAAAAAGAGATTTTGTTCTATTACAAAAACAAAAAAAAGTTTTGCCACTATTTTGTTAGATTTGTTGCCAAAACAGATCTTATATTTGTTCTAAATTACTGATATCTACAATTATTTTTTTTAATGGAGCTTGTAAGATCTTTCTCCAAAATTTAGAAATTCTATCTTAATATTTATGAGTTTCATTAAGAAATTGTTAAACTTTACTGATGACTGCTGTATAACTGAGAAGTGCTAACAAAACATGTGCATGCAGAAGTAGGAGTAGAAATCAGTTCTGGATTTCAGATTCACTATATATTCCCTTAGATCACGTTGTTCCTAGGAAGGCTTATTCAGTATGACTTCTCCAGAGTTTGAAAGTCCTGACAGAAGTGTACATCTCAAACAGTACAAGAAGAGTATTAACACTGTAGTCACTATGCCCTTATGAGCAACAAACCCCCAATGAACCTGAAGTATGATGTAATTTTGACCAGCAAACAAATAAGTAAAGTTGTGGGCAAGTCTATCTTGTTATGTAACAAGCTTAAAAGCTTGACATTACCTATTCCTTAAAATTTACAGAAAGATAAAATGCCCACAAGATTTCAGACAGTTGTATTAAATTCCAAAATCTTCAGAACTATGTAAATGTGGGCTCTATCTGTGCATCTTAGCTCTTTCACAAATTGTCTACCATGACTATAACCCGCATCTATGATATGCCATTATCTGAGTCTGAACTCTGTATAGTTTTTTGGCCACCCAAAATATGTTGTTTCTGTTTTCCTTGATATTTGGGAATATTGGGAATATTTGATATTCCCTTTTGCAAAATATAACAAAATGGCTTCCATAACTCTTGTAGTTATGAATCCTATATAACTCACAGAAATTAAAATAAAAAGAACAACAGAGATAACAGTTTTGCTCAGTAATTGCTTCATTATGCATTTATCTTCTTATGATACACAAATTGTTAATCAAAGCCTTTCTAAAAAGTTCCTTTTAGAAAGAAATCTTTCTAAAAAAGCAAATTAGGCAATAAGTAAATAAAGAACAAAGCAAACCAGACTTGGTGTGGAAAATGCGGGTTATACAGTCAGATGAAAAGTATTTGGTTAGTCATTATCATTAGTTAGTCATTATCGTTAGTCGTTATCATTATTACTTGTGTATCATAATACGCAAAAAGTAAGCGAAGACAAACAGCTAAGGGTGTTTAAGAATATTATTAAGAAATGAGGGAATTAATTCCAGAGACTTTGTTTCAAGGAAGATTTTTGTTGCGTGCAGATAAGAACACCTGCACAAATCCTATTTATGATCAGAAAAATGCTACCCAAACCATTCTTTCTTTTTTTTTCTTTCTCTTTTTTTTTTTCCTTAGTGTGATAAGTAATTACACATGATTGTAACATTTTATTTCAACATAAATAAGGTTAAAAAAAAATACAACTGCTGGCTTTCTTGCAGCACAGCATATTTTCTAGCTTTCTTGCCTCTGGAAAGCCCTCTTTCATTTCTGCCTCACACCTCCAAGTTCTCCTTGTCATCTACCTTCCCACAGTAAACTATTACTTATATTCTTATATTATTCTCTCTGTGTTGATTATCATAGCAAAAGGTAGTGTAATTAATATAATAATTGCTACACTTTGGTAAAATAATAATTAAATAGCAAGTCTGCAGCTCACTTGTGTAGATGAGGCACTTAGGGACATGGTTTAGCAGGCATAGTGTTAAAGTGTTTACAGTTAGACTCGATGATTTTGAAGATCTTTTCCAACTATTATGATTCTGTAATAAATAAGAAGTGTATCACAGAGATATCTACAAGGCTCGTATATATACGGAAATCTAAAGAAAAGACTGAGAAAGAGAAACAACAGATGAAATGTTTTACAGTGAGAAAAAGGCAAACTGTTCTTAAAAAGTTGTATGATATATGCTTTTAAGAGCAACCAATACTGTTTTTATCCTGAAGGCTTAGCAGGCATCATGCTTATGCAAACAATCACCTTTTGGAATTCCTTCTTCATGGTGTGATTCTTTGAATGACATGAACTTGTGCCTAAAAGTCTAATCTAAAGACCACAAGGTCAGTGGGAGTTCTCCAGCTGACTAAAACCAGCTGAAAATCACAACCACAAGTTGTGGTTGTGAGTTGATAGTCTAACAGAAAAGGAAAATTAAAAATAGTATCCTTGTTGCAGCAACACTGGTGTATCAATGGACCAGCCCACAGTACAGAGAAGACAAATCCTATTAAACTTGCTGCATGAACGGAAGGAGATCCGTTTATGTTTCCTCCCTGAATCAAATTATTTTCACAGCTGGAGAAGACTCAGTGGCTGATAATGGCCTAACAACCTCCAGTACTGACAGACATGACCTCAGGTATAGTGATAAGAATAAATAATTCTGCATTCCCTGAGCCTGCCTGTGTCTCATGGAAGGCATTGAACAGTGGGAGTTCTGTGCCACCTCAAACAATAGCATGCGTTAAAATTTAGAAGAGATTCAATATGTGCTGGGTCACACAACAATATTTTTGGGGTGTTACAGTACACTAATTTTGCATTAATGAAGAGGGAAAGCTTGCAGAAAAGAAGCGGTTATCTTAAAGTTTAATGTGTATGTTACATGTTGAGAATAAAAATTATGTATTCAACTTCTTAATTTTTTCCTGTTATTGTGTATTGCAAAACCACCTCATTGAATAAAAGAAGTAAGTATAAGTAAATAAACTGTTTCTCTTCTGGGAAGGGATAATTCTGTGATTCTGGAGGCAGCAGCAGACTTCCAGTTGACTTCAGGAAAACACAGGCTAAGATCCTGTGTGCATACATTCAGCATGCACTTCAGGATATCATACACTATCTTTCCAGTTGTCACCTGCCAGCAGATCGTGCTCGTATCAAATTCACAACCAAATATCGCAGCAGTATGTAGCACAGAACAATTATTTTTTTCTCATTTAAAAGCAATAGTTCTTCACACAGTTCATATTTAATTATTTTTAATAAAAAGCAATTACAATTTAAACACATGATTAGCACTTCTCAAGGGAATGCAGTCATAACTGTGATTCAGAGCCTACATAGTATATGGTAAGATGGAAAATGCCCTGCTCATTTTAAACAATCTTTTCTATATAAATTATTTGCCCCCACAGAGCAATCAGAGCAGCTGCTGAACTGTTTTTCCCCAGGCTAAGCAGGATGACAAGAAGTAAAGAGGCAAAAATATTTTTTCTGTTTTGTTAATAAAATCCTTATTCACATTCTGAAAAGCTATTACATTTCAAAAAATAATGTTTCTCATCTTAAAAAAATTAAAATCATCTCTTTAGAATAAATAAATCTTCCAAGGCAGAGAGAAACTGTGGGAAGTGATTCCCTCATGTCTGAGGGCTAGAACTCAACACACAGGGAGTGTTGCAGACCTTTGGTGCAGTCATAAGATACAGGATGACACAGATATAGTGGCTGAAATCTATAGCAGCTGCAGAGAGGCTTTGAGTATGATCTCTGCATGCCCCTGGGCAGATGGACATTATGCATTTGCTAAAGAGTCATCATTCCAGCTGTGAGTGATCCACATTCCAGCATTGGTTTCTACAATATATACCCATATGGACTATTTCATGCTCATTCTTAGACACGAGATAAAAAGCCTTAGAATTACCAGCTGAATTACCATTTAGCTGAGAATGAATGAAAGGCAGATGCTAAGCCTGAGCGTTGTTGATCATATGTTAAATTTAACTAAAACTAACTGAAGGGAGAAGGTGTGATTACGGAGGATGTAACCAAGACTGTCTTGATTTAAACCACAGGCCTGATTCAAAGGCCTTCCACTTGACTTCAGTCAGCTTTGGAAAAGATACTTGCTCAGGCATTTATTGGAGACAAGTTTGTAATCCTTATTTGTCACCGAGTTCGCAGGAAATTTCATCTGTTAGCTGGTTTAAGGACTGCAAGATCTGAATACTTGCTCAACCACTCAGATTTATGAACACAAACACACAGGACTGGATATGTACAATGAGATATTAATTCTTAAGAATTAATAATCCAGCAATTTGACATATAATATATATTGTTCATTAGAAGCAAGTAAGCTTCCTTCAACTAAATTTTCTTAATTTTTCAGTTGCATTGCTGGTTACCCTGTCCCTTCCTGCCCAGTGAACTGTTGTTCCTCCAGCCTAACTTCTCCAGCTGCAAACCTGGGGAGTTATTATTTCCCAGTGATGGAAGATGTTGGCATCACAGAGGCATGCCAAAGAAAGCAGAGAAGTACAAATTCCTGAAGAAATCCCCAGAAGTTTACCTGAGTGTTAATCAGAGGAGTTCTCTAGTACCATGCAGTGGAATAATTTCTATCTCAATAACACAAGTTGTGACATAAGTCCAAGGAAAAGAGGCATGCTCTCTCTAGGTAGAAATCCTCTGAGGCACCACCAAGACATGCTATAAAAATATATTGAAGTGCAAGTAAAGTCAGCTTAAGAGTACTGGATAATTGACATGATGACTCCTACAGGTATGCAAAAAGAGTTTGAGTCCACTTATGCTGCTGGGTACAAGTTGTTTTTTATGTGAGAAGTCAAGATAATAAGTTAAGGAGACAATTACTGTAGCATGTTACATACAGAAACCTATATAGAAAAAGCACCAGTATTATCAGTTATGTCCACCTCTGGGTTTTTTGTTTGTTTGTTTTTGTTGTTTTTGGAGGGGAGGGGACAGGGATTATTTCCCTAGGCTTCTTATTCTGAAATACTGCTGCATCTTTTGTTTTATACCTTCTTACCTTGCAACCAATTATAACATCTTTGAGGGATTATAACAAGGAGGGTTTTCCTTAGTAGTGTCCCATCTTCAATAACACACGGCATTTACACCTAATTAAAGGATCAATGAGACTCACACTTTGCTATTGTGCTTATATAAAGGTTAGGTGTTTGCAGGCAGTACAAATAAATTTAAATTACCCTGTATAGTAAACCCTGGTTATTTTTCACAGGTAATACAGAATATAGCAGCTCAGGCAACATCACATTAAATACAAATGTACACAAATGTTGTGTAAACACAACAATTTACTACAAACAAACAAAAGGGGAGAGGGAACTATAGGAAGGGTGCCAGACACAGTGAACCTTTTCTCTTGTTCTATCAGTCCTGAGAGTCTCAAAGCTAAAAATTCTGGCTCAGCTTGGAGAGCGCTTAGAGATAGAGGGAAGCTGAAATGAGGGCAGTCTTGGTGATACATAGTGACATAGGTGATTTTATGTAACTTTTAGAGCTCACGGGTGCATTTATAGGAAAAAATTCTCTCTATAGGCCTTTTCTACAGAAGTGAGACAAGCAGCCTAATCATCATTATTAGTAAGCACTAATTACAAATAAGACCTCCATTCCACACAAAGCAAACTCTGATAACAGTCTCTCATTTATAATAGTGGTCTGGCTAGTTATTTCAGTTCATCTGGCAGGTAATTATTGTAAATACTGAAGAGAATTTAGGAATCATTCCATTCCATTTAGCCTAGAAGTAAGATGATTAGAATTATTAATATTCTAATCTTGCTTTTTAACCCTAACCAATGCAGTTCCAACCCTTGTTGCCAAGACAGCATATGAGTGTGCCATGGATGGGCTTTGTTAGAATCAGTAATATTATAAAATATCATCATAAGGCAAGATAGCACAGGAAAAAAAAAATAGCTAGAGATTACTTTTTCAAATATTGCTCAAATTAAAAAATTAAAGGTGGATTTTGCACTCAAGCCAGAACTCAACAGGCCAGAAACACCAGGAGTTACGAGGAATAGGTGAATACACAGAAGTGGGGTTTTCCCATATCCCTTATGCATACTCTAAAATGGTAGTTTCCAAATACTCTTCTGTTCGATTCAACCATGGTAAGTAGTCTTTGACTGTCTGTGGAATCATATTAAAAAGTACATTCTATGTTTTTGTGAGTATATGCTGGTATTGAGGGTACACAGAAGGTCATGGAAGGATATGGAGAATTAGAAGAGTTGATAGTACACAATGGTGAAGATCACTGCCAGAGAGTTAACAGAAGTATTAGTAACACTGTAGGTTAGAAAAAAAAGACCAAAACAAACATTTGCTGTAGCAGCAACAATTATATTTTTATACATTTTATTTTGCATCAGCATTTTAAATTCATTTTGTCAGTTTTGTATAGACTTATTAAACAATTTTTCTAGGGTTTCCTGGTTTGAGTTTTTTTCTTAGGATGTGATACACATAAGCTAGTTCAAAAATGACTGAATTGTTTTTGTTTCATATCTTTTATTATTTGTATGTAATCTTATTTGTGAACACTCTGATTTCTATATAACATAAAGTGATAAAACAGCAACTTATTGTGCTGAACTGGGATACTCTTGATCTGAAATAAGGATATTAATCATCAGCCTTGCATCAAACAATGACAAGTTTGAAGCATAGCTTGCTTTCTCTCAACTCCATTATGAGTGCAACAAACATGCTTTTTGTTCATTAACTTGAATAACATATCAAACAGAAATGCCTTTAATTGTTTATTTTTCTTGCTGGAAAACAGGCTGTGCAATTCTAGGAAAGAAAAAAAAAAAGAAAAAAGCAATGATGATTTAATGATTTAATCTTCCTTTTTCCTTTGCTATTTCTTTCCTCTGCTTTATTGTTGCCACCTTAACCCTCTCTCTCCTCACCAAATTTTAAAGGAACACCACTTACCCAGAATTACTCATTTATGTAAAAATGATATGTAAATATCATTATATGTGTATTTACATACATATATTTATAAATAAAAAAAAAATGGGAAGTTTTATTTCTTGGTTCTTTCTCTTCATCATTGCTGAGTAAGAACACTTGATAAAATACCCTGGAGAAGCTTTACAACTCAGCCAGCACTTGCACAGCAGATAAGTCTCACTGATATCTGAGTAATCTTTCCACAAGGATGAACAACTCCTGAACAATTTCTTTGGGGAACAGTATTAGACACAAACAGACTTTCTCCATCATCAGACATGATATTTAGTCCACAGGCAGAATACATCATATAACTGTACACAGTGATTAATACACTGAGTTGCTGCAACATCAGAAAAGGATATAAAATTATTACTTCTAATGGTGAAAAAATATACAATGGGACTGTGCCTTTAAACTGTAGGTCTCTAGATGCTTTATCATCACAGTTAAAGCTGCAGAAGAAAGAAACCTGACTTTGATCTTGTTTACAGAAGTGGTAGCTCACTAAAATACTACTTTTTTTCCACCTGTACTTGCTCATTGGTTTGTAACTGCAGCAGAGAAAAGTTCATCCAGCTATGTTACCAGCATGCTACAAGGCCTTTTGTTTAAACTGCTTAAAACTTTGTCAAACTTTAATCCCTTGAAAAGTTTTAGCCAAAAACAGTTTTGTGTTTCCCAGTGCATGAGTATTGCTCACAAAAATCATTGACTTTCATGCTCCTGACAATCTCCTAAACCTAGGTGTCTGGTCTGAACTGGTCAACGGCGCTTCCTCAAAAATCAATGTCAATAAGATCAGCACCTACACAGGGAGATTTATTTTGCATATCTACTTAGAATAGGATGAATCATCTTACCTTTGAATTCACTTACACTTATTCACTTATACGGATATAGTTACGTGGTAACTATAATCCTTCCCTCAGTGATCTGCTCTATGCATCATTTTAGCAAAAGAAACAAATATACATTATATAGAAAGTGCTTTCTTCCTTTATGTACATAACTAAGATCATTAATTAATTGCATTTCTTTGCAGTATCTATGTAATAAAGGGGAAAATCACCATACATCTTTCAGAGTTAGGGGAATCTAATGCAAAAATTGTCAAAATGATCTGCTGACCTTTTGCAGCCTTCTGGAGAGATTTAGACACTGCTGTACTTTTTTCTTTTCCTTTTTTTTTTTTTTTTTTTTTTCATTGCAATAGGACAGCTAGAACTGAAACAGAAAATTTAACTCTACACTTCCACAAATCAATCTGGTTTCAGAGTGTTGAATCTATATCCACAGAACAAGAAATTTGCAGTCAACTGTTTATATGATGCTCATTATACCGCATATGAAGTCTCTTCTTATAGAGGCAGAGACATTCACACTCTCTGGCTGTAAGACCATGCTTTTTTTCTCCCTGCTTTCCTCATGGCTATATATGAGGCACAGATGCTGCAGACAACAGGTACACAAACCCTCATAGGAGATATATGTAGCTGTCAGCGAGATATGGATCAAGTAGTCTGTTCTGTATTTGGCCTTTGCATTAAAGGCTGTAGCATAATACTTATGAAAACAAGGACAAAACTAAGAACAAGCTATAAGTATAGATCTATACTCATCATTTTCTTGTTGTTAACTTTGCAGTCTTGATATTCTTTTCCAACAGATTTTTTAGGATTGATATAAAAAGACTTTTTTTTTTTTAAAAAATTGTCTTTTTAAAAAGAACTTAAAAAGTTCTTTAAAAAAAGAACTTTTTTTTTTTTTTCTTAAATTAAGTTCTTTTGTTTGGACTTACATTAGCATTAAGACTTAGGCCACCATCAGGATTTGGTATGGGGAAATATAGCACAGACATCAACACCTGACTTAACAGCAAAAGTGCTAGCAACAGTAGATTAAATATGTTAATCAACCACTAAAACTTTAAGCAGTGGGCTTCATGCTGTGGTTTTGATTCCAAGTTCAAGATAGGGAATATTCTAAATTTTCTTTTTTCTGTCTGTTTTCCCCCAGAATCCTGTCTCTGTTCTCTCCACCTGTTAGACTTCTGCTTTTCTATTCCTATCTGCCTCCACAGACTCAGCTGTAGATCCTTCAGGCTGTGCTTCTGCCCATGTCCAACCCTCTTCATAGAAGCATAGAATCATAGAATGCTTAAGGTTGGAAGGGACCTCTAGAGATCATCTAGCCCAACCCCCACTTTCACTTCTACTTCTTGTCCCCAACCCTCTCCTCCACATGGAGCGATCTGCCTTGCATTCATACCTTTCCATGCTGCCTTGCAACCAGTGTGGGAAGAACTGAGTGCAAAAGCACAGAGAGCAAAATCGACACATGGCTGCTACATGGCAAAAAGTATCCTGGAGGAGTTCCTCCTATTCGCAAAGCTCAGCAAGGGCCTAGGCAACTGGAGCAGTTGGCAATGTCACTGCCATTCCTAGCACCACTTGTAATGCCTTTTGATTTTAATACTGTCACATAATCTCAAACTGCAATATTTCTACATGAAGAGAGAAGACATTTCTCTTTTCATTTAGCATGAGAAGACAAGACCCGAGAAGACATTTAAGAGTTTGAAAACATTCAGAGTGTAACCTGTATCTGACTTCTTGAAAAGGTGCCAGAATTCTAGGATTAGCCTGGATTTGATATATCTGAGGCTCCCAGACCTTTCTAAGACTGAAATATGGACCAAAGAAAAAAGTAAATTGGCATGAAGATCAAAAACTGTTTAACATTTTTGTACTACACAGTTTGTTGCTAGTGAATCCAGCAATTAAATATTTAAATGTCAGTTAGCAAAAAGTACTGAAAATCATCCTGCAAAATACTATTATGCTATTATCGATATACTATTATCGATAGAGTCTAAGATGAGTTGATTCAAAGCCTGCCAAACTAGGATTAACTGTTTACCTATTAGGAAACCAGATTTTTTTTTTTTTTTTAAATGACAATGAAACAGACATCAGTAGGTAAATACCAAAGATGTAGAGAGAGCATTTACAAACAGAGACTCCATGTGGTGTAATGGATATTCTGGATAACCATATATATGTCCTATATATATGTATGCATATATAATGGATGTAGTGTTATGGATATTCTGACACACTGGCAAAATGGATATGTCTCCCTTAAAGTCAGTGGATTTACACTAACATAAAAGCCTCAAACTAACATATCAATTGAGAAGTTTGTAGAACAAAAGAAATAAAAAGAAAATACTTAAAATACTTGTGACAAGGTAGAGAATGAATAGGACTAAGTGTTCAGAAAAGTGTTCAGATGTCAAGCGCGTAGTCTGTTGCTTATTATGCTTCTGTTCCCAGGGAATGGATGACAGTAAATATCACAGCATTTTTTAAAGATGGCTCCAGAAACTACAGAACAGTAACTTTTTATTGCCCAACTAGACAAACTGGTAGAAATTTTAAAAAGAAATAGAATTGGTGGTCAAAGTGATAAATATGTCACACTTATTAAAAAGAAGTAATGATTCCCAAAACTACTGAAGAAGTCAGCGGGGGTAGGAGGCTAAGATAGCGATAGTGATAGAATGTGCTTGAGGTCTGAGGTTTTTTAAGAAACTAAGCTGGTCTGGTTTAAATGATACGGTCCTCTCATTCATATTTGTAGGACTAATCCTAGTTTTAGAAGTCATAGGCCAGTAAACAAAGAATAGAAATAAAAGTTCGGTCTTGGAAGTTTGTCAGGTTAGTCAGTCAGAGTTTTACCGCTGAAGAACATGGTTCTCTGTTGAGACTCATTCTGATAATATATATGAACAGGCTCAGAGAGAATTTAAAAGAAATTTTGCCGGAGATTTTACATGATAGCAAAAACTCAAATGGAAAAAAAAAAATCATGATAATGACAAAAAAAAATGTCAAATGCAATTACACCTTAATAATTGCAGTTATGAACACAGGGAAAATATATCTATGCATGGAGAGAGGTGGAGTTGGATCTTGGGTGATTACTAGCAATACCTAGAGCTCAAAAAAGAGCTCATAAAGTTATGCATTATGTATATGCTATGCTCCAAGCTTACTAGAAATATTGAGAATGGAGCTGAAAATAATAATAAAATAATAATAAAAAAGTCAGTATGTCACTTTGTAAACTCATGCCGAAACTGCATGCTGAATACTGTGTACAGTGTTCAGAAGAGTGAACTAAAGAAAGTTAAACAGTGAGAGTAACCAGACAAAATGATTCTAATATGAAGAAGACTATGCAACAGACTTTTCAGCTTAGAAAAATGATAATGAGGAGAGATAAGTCTATAGACTCATAAAAAATATGACTAAGGTGAATAAAGATCTCTCACTATTTTTATTATGGAAGAACAAGGGTGCATCTAGTGAAATTAGCAGGCAGCAGAAAGAAATGTATTTTACAAAATGCACAGCAGAACCATGGAATTAATTCCCACAGTAAATCAAAGACGCAATGAGCTCAGAAAGTATAATGAAGGGTAACTAGATGCCCTAGCCATTGACAATGATGTTTTGTAGGGAACATCTGGCTGATACCTGTAAGATGAAGATCAGTAAGACAATAGCCAGCACTTTATCCTCCCTTCCTATATCATCCCATAGGATCTGCTACTCACAGTTTACAGCACTATATGAATGTTTTCAAAATGAAATAAAAATCTTTATTTAGAAAATACTAAATCCCATCCACTCAGGTATCTAATATAAAGTTATACTGCAGGACTCAAACTGGTCCTGTCCTCATTTTAGTCAATATTAGAGGACCTTTTATGGCCTGCTACAAAAAAAAATTCAAATATCTTTATCTTCATTTATGACTGTTTTCGTGTGACATGTGCAATGTGAGATGCCACCTCACTTTGACTTTATGACTCCTAAAAATAAATGCCTTCTCCCTTCCCCACCATTTCCTTGTTACTTCTTTAAATAGATAAACCTTCTAGTTTCAGGAAGAAAACATTCTTTTCTTTCTCTCATTTTTAGACATATTGCTTAAAATACACATTCTCTGCCTCCTAGTCTGTTTTCTCTCAAAGACTACGCATTTTGGGTTTTTTTTGTCCAAATCAAAAGTTCCACTGCCAAAAATTATCTCTTATTGATTTTTTGGCCATTCATGTTTGCCTTCAGTCAGAAGTAAAACTGCATCAAGAGCAGTTAAGTGAATGCAATATCAATGCTTTCAGCTCCACATATATTTTCAGTAAATAAGTGTGCAAACTGACTGCTCAGGTTGCTCACATTGATTCATTCTTTGTATTCTACTGCTTTTCAGCCACCTCTACCAAAGGTTACTCCAGCAGTTTTGGCAAATATAACGTAGTTCATTTGTGAATTACTTATGTAGTATGTGCATGGCACCTTTCCAACAGAATTAAGTCATACTTGTCTATGGCTTGTATACCTGGCTGGAACTTCAGCGAGTTCATTGCCTTGCACACAGAATCCTAGTTTCTGGAATGATGAGATACACAAAAGCCTGTCTGATCACATGCTGGAAAGAGGCTCTTCCTATAAAGTTAACTGGCCCAGAATGAAAATCAACAAACTACAAATTCCAAGGGCCATAACATTTCTCCACCTCAGTGGTACTCTCTTAAATCTTTATTTTTTGTATGTTTGTTGTAAGAAACTTTAGATGTTTCTCTCTAGGAAGCACACTATCCATAAGGTTACCATGCCTAAGGCAGCTGTTATACATATTATATTTCACTACTGACAGTGTTTGATGAGAACATGAGCCAGTAGTATGCTTTTTCAAGGAAAACCAAAACCAATACAAACAAACAAAAAAAAAGCACTGCTATTTCCAGTAACCTGTAGGAATGCAATAGTATAGGCTGGCATCAAATGGATGGGTCAATTCAGCAGCAAAATCACAGGTTCCGAGCAGCTGCTAATGGGTATCACCTCCCTGGGCATGCTGGAGAGCACTTTTATAGAATAGAATCATAGAATCATTATGACTGAAAAAGACCTTCAAGATATCAAGTCCAACTACAAACCCATTACAACCATGCCTGCTAAACCATGTCCCTTAAGTGCCTCATCTACACATTTCTTGAACATGGTCAGTGATGATGACTCCAGCACTTCATTGGGCAGCCTGTTCCAATGCTTGAGTACTCTTTCCAAGTAGAAATTTTTCCTAATATCTAACCTGAACCTCCTCTGGAGCAACTTGAATCCATTTCCTCTTGACCTATTTTTCGGTAGTTATTTTGGAGAAGAGACTGACCACTGCCACACTACAACTTCCTTTCAGGTTGTTGCAGAGAGCAAAAAACGTCTCCCCTGAGTCTCCTTCAGACTTTGTAGGAAGAAACACCAGGAAAAGGAAGAAAGTCTCACAATGAGGAGAAGGTTTACTCTGATCAATAAAGGGATTCTGGAAGAGAGAGGTGAGATGAGAGAGTCAGGACTCTGGGTGGGCTGAGAGGCACAGAAAGGCTTTGAAGAAAAATGGTTTGGAGATACAAGCTCTGGGCAGGAGGTGTAGGAGGTGTGTGGGAGGGGCCTGTGAGATTTGAGGGGCAGAGGTTCAAAAGTTTCCAAGAAGATTATCATCTCTGCAGATACCATCTCTCACCATTAACAATGCATCCTTCTCATTCACCATAAACTGAATGTTCCCTGCCCTCTCATTCATCATAAAGACCTGGCAGATACACCCCTAAACCCATCTTCATTTCTGCTGTCAAAAAAAAAAAAAAAAAAAAAAAAAGAAAGCCATTCTGACCATATGGTCAACACTGGCAAGATAGTATTAAAAAGCAAACATTCTTCCCTTCCTCTACATTGCTTTCCATTAGCCCATCACATCACCCCATTTTCTCCCTCAGACGAACAATACTTTTTGCTGACAGAATTTCCCATAATTTTCAATTCACTTTGCTATTACTATTCCCTATTAATTTTATTAATAATTATATCTATTTCAATAATAGTATGATTCAGTAGTAAACCTTGAGAAACAATCCCAACCTTTGTCTCTATTGATATATCATACTACACAAGCTGATATCTAGGTTTTAAAGAAATCTGTAAGATGTCAAACTGTTAGTATAACTGACCTGTAGCAGCTGCAAAGAGGAGATAAATCATGTGTAAACAGACCACATGTTTATATACATACTAATAATTAGTACCTGGGTTTAATTACAGTTTTGAAAATGTTCATTAGTTGTCGAAAGAAAGAAAGAGAGAAAGAAAGAGAGAGAGAGA
>VZSV01000169.1:577241-600215 GCA_013398735.1 Nothocercus julius | reverse complement strand
AAAGAAAGAAAGAAAGAAAGAAAGAAAGAAAGAAAGAAAGAAAGAAAGAAAGAAAGAAAGAAAGAAAGAAAGAAAGAAAGAAAGAAAGAAAGAAAATAAACTCCAGGCCTACAACAGGCAGAAAAAAAAAATGGAAAGGGGAAAGTGAATGAAGAGTGAGCTCAGGCCAAAAGGAAAAAAAAAAAAACTTAGAAAAAAATGTAAAAAAATTAGAGAGGCCAAGGTGAAATGCAGATTTTTCTTTTACTTTTTTGACTTTTGCAATAAAGAAAACAGTAACTTGGGAGCCTGTCTTGAAGGTGAAACTGTTAGAATTTTATTTGAAAATGAAATAATATTTTTCTTCTTTCTTTCTAAGGCATTAAAGAAATTGCAGATATAACAACTTACAGTAACGATCTACAATAATTACATTTAACCCAAATGTTTGGTAATTTTGGTATGCATGCTCATAGAGTTCTGTCACTAAAGAGAGGGATTTTTTTCAAATTTAAAGAAAGTGCTAAGATAATTTTTCACCTGGGTACAAAAAGAAATTATATGAAGCCCTATGTGCTGTGCATCTCTTTTCCAAGTTAGTCAGGACCAGTGAGTGTCTGGTAAACATATAGCCTGTGACATGGAGCTTGCAACCACTTGTGACTTTATGGCAAAACAATTTCTCCCCAAACAGTTTCTAAATGTAAAATGGAGCTGACTAGATTAGAAGTCTCTGTATGTCAGAGAATACGCAGGGTGTATAGAAATGATGTCTTGAATAGGCTGGGGGAGAAGTGTATTCCTTTTGATTGTTGTCTCTTTCTTTTTAATGTTCTCAGAAAATGGCTGTATCTTTCAGAGTCTCTCAAGGATTTTTAGATAAAAAGAGAGGTTTTATCTTTGCATGTCTATAAGCAGTGAGAAACTCCAGAGACTGAAACCTACAGGCAATTCAAATAAACTAAATCCGATCAAGGTAATATCAATGCCAGAATTAGAAGAAAACCCAGAGAGAATATCAATAACAACATTAAAACAGCAGGTTTCAACTGGAATCAATAGGCAGTATAAACAGAAAAAATTAAGTCACAAAGTGATAGTAGATAAAAGCTCCCCACTCATTAAAATTCTGTTTGTCTTTGTGTCTTTTTATCAATGTACCTATATATCTATGCAAGTGTATCAAAGTTTATAATGTAAAAGAATGATGAAATAATCTAATTAATTTCCGGTGTCATTTCACATATTTCTTTCAAGTTAAAACTGCAATATTAATAATGGTTTGCAGTTTAATAAAATATCTCTATGTCCTATTAACTTCTATATCTGCTTGTTATAAAGCCTTTTTTATCAAATAGCTAAACTTCAAAAGATTTCTACTTTGATCTGAAATGAAAAAAATAGGTTCATTCCATTTGTACAGAATAACCTCACTATATTTTTACAGAAAGACAGTTGTCTGTTACTGCCTTCTGTCTCAAAATACGCTGTAATTTGGGCAAGAAAAGGAAAGGAATATTGAAAAGATCCATCACTGGGAAGGTATCAGAACAGGACTGTAGCTGTGCATTTAAATTTATGATGACTGGAGCAAGTGAGATATTCTTCCTACTTCTTCCTACTACTTTCATGGTTTACTTCCACTTTCAGAACTGAGATTTTAACAAAATTTGAATCTCATGATTTTCTGTTAGCTTGCTTTCTCATAGGAAAAAAAATCATTCAATAGATATGATAAGGGGGAAATACTCTAAATTAAAGTTGTTTATGGCATTTATATCCCAAATCAACATTTTAGAAGATGCCAGCTGAGAGATCAAGATGCTAAATTAATGGTGCTTGCATGACCAAAACACCCAATGATATTATTCAAATTTTGAACCAGAAGGGAATTCAGGACTGGGTCTAAATGAAACCGCATCTGAAAGCCACCTGTTTCCTGGCTGGCAAAGGAAAAAGGCACACTTTATGTATTCCTGAACCTAGAGCCTTTGTAAAGAAATGCCATGAACCACAGTCAGCATTATCACTTCAATCAGATCACCCCTTTTTAGTGGATCCTTTAAATGATGTTGATAGGTGAATTGGAAGAAAAGTTCAGGAAAATGCAGCTAAAACTTGTATAGTTATTTTGTGGTATTGCAGGCAATGTGAAAAAAAGAATTGGCTAAGGTTAGACTGAATGTAGGATCTCTTGCTACCTTAATGTCTGATATATCCTTTATGCTGGAGATTTACAAGACATAATTCATTGACGGAGAACAAAAGAGACCAGCTACCGAAATCCACCTTGCAGGTGGGTCAGCAAAGGCTTTCATCCAGCAGGGCCGAATACCAGCTCTTCTCAGAGCAATGTCTTCAGTACCTCATTATCCATAACCACAACATCTCAGATCACCATGTTCTCATTTTCAGTATAATACCTTTGCACTGTAATATTTCATTGTATGTGCTATTTTTCCTTCCAGCTGCCCTTGGTAACTTCTTCCCCTAGGAATGCTTCCTGCTCTCCCAGTGTCCTCTGTCTTTTCCTGTTTGCACTGTCAGCCTGGATGCATCCAGAGCCACTTAATGGCCACATAGTTGCTACCTCTCATCAACTAATGGGTCAGATTGACACTTTGGGAGCTGTATGTATCTTCCAAACACTACATTTTCCAGGCCTGGACTGAAGTCTGATCAGATATCTTTACAGTCTTTAATTTTCTGCCTCAAAATTCTGAAAGAGGCTCATATTTTAAAGAAATAGGTACTGCAAAAAAATATAATCAGAGAATCCGAGGAGCAGCTGCAGATATAAGCAGCAGAATACCTGATTACTGGCATCCATTACAATTGTAAGCAAGAACAGGCTACTTTGTAGAACAATAAAATAAAACAAAGCATAAGCAGACTACTGTATAGCACAACAAAATGAAAGAATCATGGCAAATATGAACTGTAGTTCATACATGAATGAGTTCATATTTAAATGTTCAAAACTGGATGTCAAATTAGTCAGGGGTAATGAAAAACTCATGAAAATACAAAGAATAACTGCATCAGGCATGAGGGATGTCTTTCACAAGGCCTTCTTATTGCTTGTCATTTAAAAGACTGAGGACCTGGTGTGCCACGTTTAAACTGAAAAAGAGACTGAGTGCAATTTTGCCTGAAAAATGTGCACAAGACTGTGAAGAGATTTGACAATAAGGGGTAGTGCAGAGAAACATGATGTCTTCCATATTAAAAATCTAAAAAGCTTCCATTCAAACCTTCCCAAGGCTTTCAATTCTTCATGTCGTGTTGAGTAACAACAGTGGACAGAAGACACGTGGTATTTGACTTTTCCAGCTCTTGGTGCCTTCTATTTGTTATTAGTCCTGAGAAATTGCTTGTTACCATGGGGTTGGGGGCACAGAACTTACTGTTGAATTTATGGCTGATTTCAGTTTCTGGTTTTGTAGTTAACAGAGGTTTAAAGTTAATTGATATAGATTTATTAACTAACTGTCCAGAAGTGGTTTTAAATCTATTGTGTTGGAAATAGTGCATTGTGTAAATGCCCTATTTGTAATAAAACAGTAGTAGTAAAAGAGAAAAAAAAAAAAATCAACATGGGTATGATGCTGTTATCGGTTTGTCTATTTGATTTATCTCATATGAGAATAAGCATTAACATTCTGAGTCAGATGTTCTCATTAATATGATTTCTATCGTGAAACTGAAAATAAACAAGCTATCAACACTTCTAAAACTCTCTTTGTTCATATCACAAACATCCTCTTAAGAGTGCCAGTCGCATCATACTTGTGATTTTTCTTACTAAGAATAAGTCTTACCTATCCAAGGACAGATAGATAGAGCTGTAAAAAGAAAAGTACTTGATACAGATTATGAGCACTTCATCCAGAGTTAAGATCTACCTGCATGTTAACCTAGATGTACTCAAAGTTTCCACATGTCTAAATATCCACTTAATTCATATTAATGGCAGTCTCATACTAATACCTCTGCATCAGATCCTACTCAAAACATGGCCAGAGGAACTAATGGCCCTTTTAAGTGGAAGAACAGTTTCAGTAGAAGCTTCTCAGTCCTTCAGGAGAATGAAGATGGCAAAAAATTACGCCGTCTTGGACTTGACATAAAGAAAACCTCTTCATTAGAAGTATAGTCAAACATTGGAACAAGTTACCCAGGCAGTTGGCACTGTCTCCATCTTCAGAGGATTTCAGTATTTGACTGGATAAAGTCCTGAGCAACCTGGTTTGAGCTCATGGATGCTCGTCTCCAAAAGGTACTGTCCTGTGATTTTATGATTCTGTGTATTTCTTCTTGCCGCTTGCTCAGTGTGACCTCTCATAGGAGCCCTAAACGTGAAGGAATTAGGAATGTAGCAGAGGACCAGTCTCTCCCCAGGCATGTTTTTTTCTGCATTGACCACACTAAAGTTAAATGATCTACCCATCGTACTGGAAGCAGTCTGGATACAGTCTCCAATGGCAGTTGGAGTTAGACAGTTTCTGATATCTCCCACAACATAATATAAATTTCTGATCTTTTTATTTGATTCAGATAATATTTCACTCCACATGAAATGCTCACTCATTTGCTACATCAACTACTTTTCTGTCTGGATAAACATAGTAGAATCTAACTCAGTAAATTATTTATTTAATACATTTAGCTCTACTTTCTGTTCACAAATTTTTCTTGAACCAAATGCACAGCATTTAAAACAGAGCGGCTGTATCTTTTCTGTTGTCATTTCAACTCATGTTGTCTCCCCAGTTGGTTAATGATAAATGAACACCCCTGACAGATAGTGTTGCATGTAATCCTCGGCATCAGTAGAGTTTGGGACTTCTAAAGGAAAGTTTGACATTCACCTAGTTACTTACCAGCACTATTACTACTATCTGCAGCTATTTAAAGAGCAGCTCAGCGTTATATTCCCCAAAACCTATGGGAAAAAGATAGAACTGTGTTACATTCTTCAAGTGAGAACTAGGAAGAATACACAGTCTTCAGATGCTAGATTCAGTCACACAGGAAGGATCTGAAGAGGACCTGTTTCCATTATTTTTTCACAATTCCTTGGTGAAAACGCAGGAATCAATAGTATTCAACAGAATTCGGTTGCTTGAAGTTCACTTGAGGACTGGCTATAAATATTGTCCTTGGGCTGTGGAAAGAAGAAACTATCCAACACAGCAGTATTTCATTGTCTGCTTTGGAGGCTCTGACCTGAAGTGTATTGCAGAAAAATACAAGAATCTGTGAAAGAAATGTATTCCTGGAAAATAATTAATTTATTAATTACTGTAGAATCAGTTCCACCATCCTAAATATGACATTTAAGCATTCATATTATTTTGCTGTTTATGTTCATACCTTGCTATTTTTTAGATACTGAAAATACAAGTAAACATATCCTATACCTTGAAGAACTTGCTGTTTAAATGACAAAGGGTGAAGACAAGGCGCAGAGAGTGGAAAAAAGATGACATATTTATGTTTTAATATATTTTATTACATAATTTCTTAAAAATATAGTAGAACTAAGCAACAAGCCCTTTGTAAAGATGTCATTCCATCACCTCAACTCTTTAATCAGCTCCAATCATATAAAAGAAAAATAAAATAGATTAACTTTTGGTATAGCTTTAATACCTGAGGATGTTGCCATCATCTGAACAAAGGGTTTATTTATGGAAAGCCATAACTATGAGCCTTCCAAGAGAATATTTTGTACATTAACATTCAGTAGTGCAAACCAGTTCTGTATGAAGAAATCCTGTGAGTCAGAGAGATTATGCTTCTCTCCCACTTCACTGCAAAGACAGTGAAACTATCACGGTTCCTATCTTAGTCCTATCTTAGTCCAGGAACTTTAGTTGAAACTCCTGCGATTCTTCTTTCACTTCTGAAGAACTGAAGAACAGTTAAAGGATCTCATTTATGTATAATCCACGTTCACAGGTCATCAACAATATTAGGCAGTCAGTGATGTCAGATGGCACTGTTAATTTTGCATCTATCATTTACATTCCTCTTTGAACACAACAGTCATAAATTCTCCATAAATATATATATATATTTATTATGCTGTGGAGAAAATACAGAAACTGTTTTGCCACTTAGCATCACATATTCCCAATAGAATACAGAGTTAAAATTCAGTTTTTGATCAAGACCTGCTGAAGACTTTGAGAGAAGTGAAATTCCAACCCCAAAAGAAGAGATAAATCTTTCTATCCTTTTTTTTTTTTTTTGGACTCTTCTCAAAGGAGAAGAACATGCTCTGCGTAACATTGATTTCTTTTTTGTGGTAATATTTGAGCTGAGATATATGAGAAATTAAGTTTATTTATACAAAAGTTTGCTTTGGCATCTGGCTAGTCATAGGAGCATGATGACTAGCCAGCATACAATATGAGCTGCCTTGTAGACAGAAATAGATCACAAATAATATTTTACATTGCCTGTTATTGCCTGCAGGTACTGCAGACTCTACCTCAGGCCAAGTTTTTTGGAAGAGTGTTTTCTTGTAGTCTTGGAGTGCTCTTCTTCAGTTTGTAAACCACATGAAGAAAATCTTCTTTGGCTTCCCATGATGACAGATCACTTCATATCAAAATAGATTTACGTTTACCAGAGCAGTTCATACTTATTTTATGGTTTTCTCTGAGGCAATATATTTTTTTTTATAATTAGAACATAAGGACCTCCCTGCAGTTGGAGCCTTGGGTTACAGTACAATGACTGTCCCTGTTAAGCTATTTAAGATATGATTAATAACTACAGTGAAATGAAAAGCAAGGCACAGCATTCCTGTAGTTAAATGAAAAAGTGGGGGGTTTTTTGTTTTCTTTTGAAAGTGCTATTCTCATCTTTCAGGCAGTTGCTTTTGGAGTTCTGGGGAATAATGAGAAGATTCAGAAAACAATAACCTCTCCTAAGTGCTGAGTCTAACTCTACGCATATACTAGTTTTATACCAGTACCTTTCCAGCTTTGAATAGAATTCTTAATACATAAATATATGTCACTGTGATTACAATAAAAATCTATATAAGAAGGAATAAAGATAAGTTTTTATTTCCATTTACCATAATAACTGTGGCAGGATCAACAATTAATTTGCTGGTTTAACTTAGAATCTATGCAGATACTCATTTATATTAATTTATATTGATATTAACATATATATATTAATATATAAACTTTTTATATATTGATAGCAAGCAAGCTAGAAAGCAAATAAAACAAACTTCTAGGCATTATCATGATTTAAATTTCTTAGAATTTTATCTTACAATTCCTGTTTTCTTGGTAACAATTTTTATAAAAGAAACAGTCTATGTTTGAATTTATTACTGTAATTTATATTAGGCAAGGATTTGTGATCCTTGTAATTCCTTGCTGCCTGATTTACAATACTCTTTTTCATTGTATCATCCTTAATTTTAATGTAATCATCATTTGAAAGATTACTTGCTATGGCTGCTACCATATAATGAACTGACGTTATTTATTTGATCAGAATGTTTGCTGCATTTGTAGTGAATTTTGTGTACGTTAAAAGTCCCTATACTGTGTAATTGTTTGTTTGCTTGCTTATTCTTCTGAAATAGTGTTTCGAATATTATTGAGCTTTAGAAATCAATAGAATTGCAGGTGTCCAACAACCGCTTAATGGTTTGTGAATATTGAGTGTTGCTCTGCATATCCCAAAAGCATAGTGGCCAATCTGTTTATCTAATTCTTTATTTGATTCTCAAAGATAGATGCACTCTTGAAAGAATTTCATATCCACAATCTTCTTTTATTTTTAGCACAGTGCTACATAAACATCCAGATTTGTACATTTTCATAACTGAACTTTTTCTTTTTTATATATATTATTGTTTCTTCTGGATAGTACATAGGAGAGCTTTGGAATTCCAGGTCTTCTTTACATTTATTTCTAATAAATTTAAGGGTTTTTTTTATGTTTTTCTATTTATAATCCTCTTCATTCTTCACACATAGTATGTATCACATGACTTGAAGATAAACTGCTTCAGTAAATCCTATTATTCTGAAAAACAATAAAAATAACAAGTTGGTGACATTCAATCAGTGATAAGTAGCACTTTTATTTTCCTATACTATTAGAATCTCATTCTTACATTTCTGAATCCACTCTAGCTCCCAGTACTGTCAGACTAGAAAAGCACTTGCTGTGCTATTTTTGTCAAAGAAAAAGATGTTATTGAACATTATAATTTGTTAAATTCCAAAATTTATTTAGGCAATTAGAGCAGCTCTCTGAACATGCAACTGAAAAAACGCATGAACAGTGCATCTAGAACACACCTGCATCTCCTGAAAAATAGGAGATCTTATTCAGGGAGATGTTATTTGAAGATAAGAAGGACAGCACTCTGGCCTCATGCCTGTCTCCTCAGCATGTCTTGAAAACAATTCTCTGTGACACATGCTTGTGGATCTCTGAGTGACTGGAAGTAGATGAATTAGAACACAGTAAATTTTCTTTCAGGTAGATAGAAAATTCCAGAGACAACATGTGAACTAAATGCAATAGAAATGATTTCAGCATCCATAATCCAAGTTATGAATTTGATCAGTAAGCCCGATTTTGCCCATCTATATCTAAAATCTACAAACAGTATGGTGTATCAAAAAATCAGCAAGTTAAGGCTGGGGCCAAATATTTTACCTGAAGATTCAAAAGCTGAATTTTGTTTGCATGTTACAACAGAAGGGCAGAGACAGAAAGAGACACACAACAATCAATCAATCAAATACTAAATCCTCAGTTTTCTCTGTAAGATATATGAAGCCCTTAGCAAACAAGAAAAATAGAATACAAATATTTAAGTATTAACATTTTCGTTACTGACTAGACTTAGCAACTGAACATAGAGTAAGGGAGTCAAGTGAAGAGATAGAAGAAGTGAGGAGAAGAATACTAAGAAATCATACTTTTCACCCCAATAAGTACAACATAACTGACAATGAAGTTGCATTTTAGCTGGTCTATGCAGTAAAAACAAAACAAAAAAAAAAAAACACTGAAAGTGAGCATCATCCTGCTCAAAAAGCATTGTCTTCAGCTTAATAGAATCAGAATTTCATTAAGAATATATGAATCCTTCATGCTTTCTTTTTGACAGCTTGTTTTGTTCTCCTGATGCTCTTGATGGCCCTGACCAGCCTCCCCAGGGCCTTCCTCTCATAACCAGCCCATGGGCTCAGGAGCGCCATTTCAGTTCAGCCCTCAATCTTCAGCCCCTGCCTGAGCTAGGTGCACCTGTCCCCAACTTTATCATTATTGTTTCTAGCTATGGACTCTGCTCATCTGGACTCTGGCCCATGGACTGGATCTCCGTCTTGACTCAGACCAATTTCATCACTACGGACCTGTTTAGTGATCATTGGCTGTATCTGACTCTTTGCTGACACCAGCAAACGCCATTCCTGCTTGACCTTAGACCTACCTCATTGCCAGGCTCTTCAGAAGGGACAGGCAATGGAGGAAGGGGGTTGGGGAGTACTGTATGTTAGGGAGGGCTGTGAATGCATGGAGCTTCAAGTGAGTGACGGAAAAGTCAAGTGCTTATGGATCAGGATCAAGAGGAAGGTCAACAAGACTGATATCCTGGTGGAGTCTGCTATAGACCACCCAACCAGGATGAAGAGACAGATGAGGCATTCTAAAAACAGCTGGCAGAAATCTCACGATTGGCAGCCCTTGTTCCTGTGGGGGACTTCAACCTATTAGACTTTTGTTGGAAATGCAATATGGCAGAGAGGAAACAGTCTAGGAGGTTCGTGGAGTGTGTGGAAGATAACTTTCTATAACAGCTGTAAGAGAACCTACCTAGGGAGGTGCCCCACTGGACCTGCTCACTGTGAACAGAGAAAGACTGGTGGGAGATGTGGTGGCCGAAGGGTCTCTTGGGCATAGGGACCACAAAATGACAGGGTTTTCAATTCTTGATGAAGACAGGAGGGAGGGGCATTAGCAAAACTGCTACCTTGGACTTACGGAGAGCAGACTTTGGACTGTTGAGGACATTGGTTGGGAGAGTCAGTGAAATTCTACTCTGCTTGGACATTCACAAGTCTGTGGGGCCAGATGGGGTCCACCTGAGGGTTCAGAGGGAGCTGGCAGAAGTCCTTGCCAAGCCATTCTCCATCATCTGTCAGTGATCCTGGTCAAGAGGAGAGGTTCCAGATGACTGGAGACTTGTCAGTGTGATGCCCATCTACAAGAAGGGTCGGGGGGAGTATCTGGGGAACAACAGGCCTGTCAGCCTGACCTCAGTATCAGGGAAAGTTATGGAGCAGATCATCTGGAGGCCAATCACACAGCATGTACGTGCATGACAACCAGGTGATCAGCCCCAGCCAATATGGGTTACTGAAAGACAGGTCCTGCCTGACAAACCAGATCTCATTTCTATGACCAGGTGGCCTGACTAGTGGGTGAGGGAAAGGCTGTGGATATGGTCTACTTAGAGTTTAGTAAGGCCTTTGACACAGTTTCCCACTGCATTCTCCCAGAGAAGGTGGCACCCCATGACGTAGACAGCTGTACTCTTTGCTGGGTGAAAAACTGGATGGATGGCCAGGCCAAGAGAGTGGTAATGGAATGGAGTTAAATCCAGCTGGCTACAAGTCACGAGCAGTGTTTCTCAGGGGTCAGTGTTAAGATGGTTCTCTTTAATATCTTCATTGGCAATTTGGATGAGGGCCTTGAGTACACACTCGGCAAATTTTCACATGACACTAAGCTGGGAAGAAGAGTTGATCTGCTTGAGAGTAGGAACGCTCTGGACAGGGTGGATCAATGGGCTGAGGCCAACTGTATGAGGTTCAAGAAGGCCAAGTGCCACGTCCTGCTCCTGCAGTTTGGTCACAACAATCCCATGCAACACCTTGGGGCAGAATGGCTGGAGAGCTGTGTGGCAGAAAAGGATCTGGGAGTGCCGGTTGACAGCCAGCTGAACATGAGCCAGCAGTGTGCACAGGTGGCCAGGAAGGCCAACGGCATACTGTCTTGTTCAGAAATAGTGTAGTCAGCAGGACTAGGGAAGTGATCATGCTCCTGTACTCACCACTGGTGAGCCCACACCTCAAATACTGTGTTCAGTTTTGGGTCCCTCACTACAAGAAAGACATTGAAGTGCTGGAGCATGTCCAAAGAAGGGCAGCGAAGCTGGTGAAGGGGCTGGAGCACAGACCTTATGAGGGAATGCTGAGCGAGCTGGGATTCATTTGTCTGGAGAAGAGGAAGCTCAGGAGAGACCTTTTTGCTCTCTGCCGCTGCCTGAAAGGAAATTGCAGTGAGGCAGGGATCAATCTCTTCTCCAAAATACCCACTGAAAATAGGACAAGAGGAAATGGATTCAAGTTGCTCCAGAGGAGGTTCAGGTTAGATATTAGAAAAAAAATTCTACATGGAAAGAGTAGCCAAGCATTGGAATAGGCTGTCCAAGGAAATAGTGGAGTCCCCGTCCCTGACTATCTTCAAGAAATACGTAGATGAGGCACTTAGGGACATGGTTTAGCAAGCACGGTGTTGAAGAACTTGCAGTTGGATTCGATGATCTTGAAGGTCCTTTACAGCCATAATGATTCTATGATTTTATGATTCTATGGATGTGTCTAATGGTCTGGACTCTGGATTGACCCCCCCCTCAACTGCTACTTCTTGGCCTGCATTGCTCCCCTCCTTGGGTACTGAAGGGTACTAAGCAGCTAGTACCCCATGTTGCTCCCTGCCAGTATCTTTCAAGAAAGTGATCCACTGTGACCCAGTATAGACCCAAAGACTGTTCAGGCTATGCAGAGCAGCAAAGCTTAAGACACCTGTTCTTCTGTTTCCCACCTGATGAACACCTAGTAGCTCACAGCAGTGGAACTCACCTCTTGTGTGTTCCTTCACAAAAGAAAAGACACAAGAAGTCTCTTTGCAATCTGTTCCATTAACAGCATTTCAAGTGAATGCAGCAAGATACAGAATGCTGAAGAATTGGCTGACTTTGCTTATAGATGGGCAACTCAGATGCATATTTCCAAATATGGAATCATCCTTCAGTTTCTATATCTAAGGAAACCACAAAAGATGGAAGAATGTATGTTAAAACTGCCATGAGGGAAGGACAGAAGGAAACACTACCTTCTTTTTAAGATAGCTGTTACTATTCCAGACACTAATAAGTTGGATTTGGGATGTTTCTGTAGCTTTTGTCTTATGATACCCCACAGCATAATAAGAGGAATTCACTGCTTATTGCTGCACCTGCTTGTAAAGTATAAATTAAAACCAGAAACACTGCAAATCCCACTTCACAATGCCTTTCAGAGTTCAAGGCTCTGAATTAAAGGCCTTCACTCTTTAGGAGTTTATTTTTTTGCCTTCTCTGGCTTCAAAGAAATAAGAATCTTCACTCACTTTTTAATTACTGATCCTTGTAGAACCAATTAACTTTATTTTGGATTTCTGCTGAAACAAACAAACAAACAAAAACAAAAGGAAATATTTTGAAAGCATGCATACAGTTTTGTTGTACAGTTTAGAATTCTATTTCCTATTACAAAGATTATTATTGGTTAGACAAAGAAAGAATTAAGGAATTATTGTAAGTGAGGTTCACTAAATAATAAAACCTCAAGCAATTATAAAATTAAAAAATATTTCATAATTGCGTTTAATTATGGTTAATACTACAATTAAAAGTACATATTTTATTTAGCATCTCTTGTTTATTCATAGACAGTCATTAGAATTTAAAAAGGTCAGAGAGCACTCCCATTTCAACACTACAAAAACATATTGAGCACTTTACATTCAATGACTTTACTGTATTTTTACTTTGCAATAAATGACAAGGAACTTTAATCTTGGAATAAGCCAAGGAGCTGTCCTGTGATGTTGCAAGTCAAGACAGCCAAACTACTTTAGCCTGGCTATAGACAAAAGCTCTTCCATGAGAAAGAGATCTTTCTTATACCCTACACTTGTGTGTGTACTCAGAGAAGCATTCTGTGCTATTTCAGTAAATTTATAGCTTTATTTTCTTTTTAATTTTCATATAACAAAATAAAATCAAAATATGCTGGACAAATACCACTGAAGATGGAATGGAAGCCTGCCACATATGAACAGCTGTCTCTCACTCTCGCTTCCAGGTTTTTTAACCTCACGATTACTGACAATATTGACACAAAGTACAACGCATGACAACTCTACTTTCTCACAGCAGTATTCCGCAAATATACAGGTAAGGCCTTGTACATCCCTTGTAATAGCCACTAAAAAGCCACTTGGAAGGAAAGCCAGTTACTGAACTAAATGATGACTATTCCTCAGATCTTACCTACTTCTTCACTCTCTCTTCTCTGCTGTCTCCTGGGTATGGAAATGGCTTTCTGATAAAGATAACAGCGTGCTTGGCAGATATCCATTTTTGTTAATATGGGTTGTTTACCCAATCATATAGCATCTTATTAACTATCATGGTTTGATAGGAGAAGTAGCAGTGCTGTCAGACTATGAATTCTGATATGACTCCAAAGTTGTAAAATAACTGTATCTGCAGTTGAGACAGATGAGACATTACAGGCACATGCATTACTGCCATATATGCAGTAGCTGGTCTCAAATGACCTTGTAATCTGGGCAAGAATTTTAACTGCATTTTTTAGATACAATGAGTTCAAAAACTACAGAACTGTAGAATAATTTTGATTGGAAAGGATCTCTGGAAGTCATCTACCCTCTTCTCAAAGCAAGTCCAACAAGTTAAAAACCCGTTGGACCTTGTCCAGTTGTATTTTTAATATCTTCAAGGATGGGTATTCCACAGTCTCTCAGGGCCCCTGTTCCAGTGCTTGACCAGCATTAGTTTTTGGTTTGTTTGTTTGTTTTTTGACATGTCTAATCATAATTTCCCATGTAACAACCTGTGTCTGTTGTTTCTCATCCCCATCCTGCATCTCCAGAAAGAGTTTGGTTCCATGTTTTTTCTTTTTTTGCACTTTCCCATCAAGTAGCTGAAGGCAACATTAATATCTCCCATTAGACTTTTTTTCTTGATTGAACAAATTTGATTCTCTCAGCCTCTCTTCATCATGGAATCTGGGCTTCTCACTATCTTGGTAGTCCTCCACTGCATTTACTTCAATATGTCAATATATATTTTGCATTGGACAGAGTTCTTCCTATGGGATCTCATAAGGGCTAAATAGAGAAGAAGCACTTTCCTCAGCCTGCTGGCTACACTCATGTTAATCCTTTTCTGCCAAGCTTCTTTTCTAATCAGTTGGCACACAGGACATCATCTCAGAACAGGAGCAGGACTCTGTATGCACCTGCGCATAAGATTTCCATTGGACCCTTTCTCCTACACTATCAGTATCCTTCTGAAAAACAGCCTGCTCTCCAGTGAATACATCACACACTGTGGCCACACAGTTTGGTTTGTCTGCAAACTTGCTGAGTACATTCTATCATATATCCCCCAAGTTGTTGAAAAATATGTTAAACAATATGATTTCCGGTATGAACTGCTGAGGGGCCCATCAAATAGCTGCTCCCCACACCTCCAGTGGGACTTCATACCTCAATCACAACCTTGGAAGCTGACAGTCCACTCACCTGGAAGTTCATTATCCATGCCAGATATCAGAATACTTTGTAATACTATGTTGTAGATCTTGCAAAATAAAGGCAAACAACATCCACTGTTCTTTCCACGTCTATCCAAACCAATCATCTTTTTACAGCAAGCTCTCTGGTTGTTGAGGCACACTGCCATTGATGAGTCTGTGCTAAATTTTCCCAGTCAACTTCATCCTCTTTCTTCATGTACCTGGGTGTGATTTCCAGAAGGATTTGTGTGTTGTTTTTGTTATAGTGTACAATATTTGTTTCAGGAACTAAGGAAAGGCTCACTGTCAGGTAGTTTTCCAGATACCTTTCTCACCCATTCCAAAGGTGGGTGTGCTACCTGCTTTTCCCTAGTCACCAGAAACCTCTCCTAAACATCAAGACTCTTCAAAGATAACAGAGTAGCACTTGCAAAGGCTTCAGCTATCTCTCTTCACACCTTTGGTGACAGCCCTTCTCATTCCATGGACTTGTGAAGTTGCCCTTTTGACTGAAGTTGTACCTCCACTAGTGTTAAATGCTTTTTCTTTCCCTTCTTTTATTCCTTCATTTTTCCTCTTTCCCATAAATAAATTTCAGGGAAAGCTAAACAGAAAGGATTATACCAAAAAATGTTCAAAATTTTATATGTTTGAAGTAATTCCCCTAGTACTTATATCATGGAAGCATGGAGTCCAGTTAAATGCACTCATACCAATACTCATTTGTAGTACTTTGAATGCCAAAATGTAAAGTTACTTACCATCCCTTGCTGAAGGGAATGAATCCACAAGCCATAATTGTTCTGCAAAATGTACTTCATATTAACAAGCAATGACTAAGAACATAACAAACAAACACAGAAATATATGCATATGTCCATATATTACATATGCATATATGCAAGAGGGAAAAATATATATATAATCGCTTTCAGGTGTAAGCTTTAGTGGAGTTAGAAAGGCAGAATAGCTAGTCACATATTGGTAGTTATGTCAAAATCACCTAAGACCCTGGTTGCTTGAACTTAACATTTTAAAGTAGAGTATGAAGGTAGGCATATTAGTTGAAGCTGGAGGAGTAATTATTATTGCTTAGATTTAGGATCTCAGATGCAGTAGGTATTATGCAAATATGCAGAAAGACCTCTCTTCTCTGAAATCTCTTCTCTGAAATCTTTACAAACTACCAAGTGCAGATAAACATGTAAAATTTAGGGATGATGAATTTAATGAAAACTTCACAAACGGTTCTAAGGAAGGATCAGATATGGAGTTGAGAATGAGCAAGAGGAGATGGATAAATAGGAACATGGAAGATGGGAGGTGGAGATGAAAGAAAAAAAGTGGAGATAAATTGGTAAAGGATAAGCAGGTTATGGGGTAGGCAAAGGCCTGACACACCACTCGCAGCAGTCTAACTCCAGAGCCTGTGAAGGGCTCCCTAAGCCTGAAGAAGCTAAATGGGAAAATAAGAGACCTTCTTAAGGCCCACATAGTCAAGTTCCAGCTCCCCCAGCTAGAATGAGAGGCACGTTGGGTGTCCAACTCAAATGCCTCTCTGTAAACGCACGCAGCATGGGGAATAAAAAAGGGGAACTGGAGATGTGTGTGTGCAATTGCAAGGCCATGATCTCATCGCAATTATTGAGACATGGTGGGACAGCCCTCATGACTGGAACGTGGCCATGGATGGTTTAGGCTTTTCAGGAAGGACAGACTGGGAAGACAAGGTGGTGGAGTTGCTCTTTACGTGAGAGAGCAACTAGAATGTATGGAGCTCTGCATAGGGAAGGATGAAGCATGAGTCAAGAACCTGTGGGTGAGGGTTAAAAGGCAGGCCAACAAGGGCGACATGGTCTTGGGTGTTTACTACAGGTCTCCTGACCAGGGAGAGGAAGTGGATGAGGCCTTCTACAGGCAGCTGCAAGAAGCCTCACGATCCCAGGAGCTGGTCCTTATGGGGGACTTCAACCACCCTGATGTCTGCTGGGATAATCACACAGCTAGGAACAGACAGCCCAGGAGATTCCTGCAGAACATTGCAGATAACTTGATGCAGGTGGTTGATGAGCCAACAAGCAGAAGGGCGCTGCTAGACCTGATACTAACAAACAGAGATGGTCTAGTGGGAAATGTGAAGGTTGGGGGCAGTCTTGTCTGCAGAGACCACGAGATGTTGGAATTCATGATCCTGCGAGGAGGAAGCTGGGCAAGAAGTAGGATTGCAAACCTGGACTTTAAGAGAGTTAACTTCAACCTCTTCAAGGAGCTCCTTTGAAGAATCCCCTGAGGAAGGAGATTAGTGATTATTTAGGCAAACTGGACACCCATAAGTCTATGGGTCCTGATGGGATGCACTAAATAGCGCTGAAGGAACTGGTGGAGGTTATTGCTCAGCTGCTCTGCATCATCTTCGAGAGCTCATGGAAGGTGGGAGAGGTGCCTGAGGACTGGAAGAAAGCCAGTGTCACTCCAGTCTTTAAAAAGGGCAAGAGGGTGGACCTGGGAAACTACAGGCCGGTCAGCCTCACCTCTGTCCCTAGAAAGGTGATGGAGCAGCTCATCCTAGAGACCATCTCTAGGCATGTCAAGGAAAAGAAGGTGATTAGGAGTAATCAGCATGGATTCACCAAGGGAAAGTCATGTCTGACAAACCTGATAGCCTTCTACGATGGGGTGACTGCCTGGATGGGTGATGGGAGAGCCATGGATGTTGTCTACCTTGATTTCAGTAAGGCTTTCAACACAGTCTCCCATAACATCCTCATAGGGAAGCTCCAGATGAGTGGACAGTGAAGTGGATTGAAGACTGGCTGCATGGTAGAGCTCAGAGGGTGGTCATAAATAGAGTTGAGTCTCGCTGGAGGTCTGTGTCCAGTGGTGTCCCTCAAGGGTCAGTACTGGGCCTGGTGCTGTTCAACTTATTCATCAATGACTTGGACAAGGGCACAGAGTGAACCCTGAACAAGTTTACAGATGATACCAAACTGGGCGGAATGGCCAACACTCCACAGGGCTGTGCTGCCATTCAGAGGGACCTAGACAGGATGGAGAGTTGGGCAGAGAGGAACCTCATGAGGTTCAACAAACACAAATGCAGGGTCCTGCATCTGGGGAGGAAAAAACCCAGACACCAGCACAGATTAGGGGTTTACCTGCTGGAAAGCAGCTCCGCGGACAGGGATTTGGGAGTTGGTTGACAGCAAGTTAAACATGAGGCAGCAGTGTGCCCTTGTGGACAAAAAGACCAATCGGATCCTGGCCTGCATCAGGAGGAGTGTTGCCAGCAGGTCAAGGGAGGGGATCCTCCCCCTCACCTCTGGTGGGACCTCACCTGGAATATTGTGTGCAGTTCTGGGCTCCCCAGCACAAGAGGGACATGGAGCTTCTAGAGAGGATCCAGTGTAGAGTGACAAAGATGATTAAAGGACTGGAGCATCTATCATATGAGGAAAGACTTAGCGAGCTGGGCCTGTTTAGCCTAGAGAAGAGAAGACTGAGAGGAGATTTGATCAACATGTTCAGGTACCTGAGGGCCACCACTGAATTGTCCTTTCCCACAGAAGGGATACCATACTGCTTCTGTGCACTACCAAGTGAGGAACTTTCAGATGTCTTGCTCCCAGGACTTCAAAGGACCACTGCAGTCATTACAATTCACGACAAAAACAATCAAGCAAACAAAACTTCAGTGGAACTGAGTTGCCAAAGAATCCTGACTGCACTCTTCATTGATCACTCCTGTTTTTGGTAGAGAAGTCGCTTCTGTACCTATATAGCTCATTGTGGTTTAAAAGTGCCATATAAAGTTGTGGCTAAGGAAGAAACCTACCTCTGGGTAGGTGGAAATTGTTTGTTATGTTAACCTAGAAGTTTGTTCAGTCATGCACTGTGGGCAAGTTTCCTAACTGGTTCCAAGATGAACTCGTGAAATTGGAATTAGTCAGTGCACACCAGTCAATAGCAGCTGAGATTATTTTCTTTGAACTTTTAAGTGAACTTTTATTCATCACTCTGTGAAACGGCAAAGAGTAGCTTAGAACAAGTGAATGATGTGAAGTAGAAGGAAATTGCATAGAGCAAGCTTTGTAAAGATTACGTGATTACTGTGAGTTACACTGGCAGTATCTACTGCATCAGTGTGACTGCACCAGCACTGCTTCCATGAAGCATTAGAATTATTAACACTAGTATAGAAATGTTTACGGTAACAATAATCTAGGCTAGTGCAATTATGGCAGTGATGCCAATACACAATGAACTGTTACAAATGCTTGCATGTGTTGGCCTTAGACAAGGTGAGAGCAACAGAAAAAAAAATCTCTAAATGACTGAATGATCTAATTGTTGTTCTGACCCCATGGAAAATCTTGGAAAGAAATAAAGAATGAATCAACAAAGCAAATATGTTCCTGTCCATTATCAGTCTAGTTCTGCAAAATATGGCCTTTTTACATTCCTTGCCTTCAAAAATTCTAATCTGCTTATATTTATTTTGTATCTGAGGATCCCAATGTGTTCCAAAGGTATGCAGGTGTTAAATGTTTTAATTTGTGGATTAACACACACACACACAAAAGTCCAGATTCCCACTATCTGTACTCACTCTGACCAATACCTTATTCCATTGGTAACTTCTTTAACAGAAATGTGCGTAATATATGGCGTGTATAGTTCTTTGCATATTTTCTCATTGCATGTAGTAATTAACCTCAGAGAACTTGCAGCTGCTGAACTGAGTCTTAATTTGGGGCTATTGTGTTTATAAATGCTCATAATTCCTTATTGTTCTTAATAATGTCTGTAAGCCTCTAAACATCAGGACTTAGTCTTCTAAAACACATCTTGTCTGTGAACAATGCAAAACATATGTGAAATAGTAGAATACATGTTAAAAAAAAAAAAGAAAAATAACAACTTCTGTATATTTATCCATATTGTGCAAAATGTCTTGTAAACTGAAGCCGTCAAGATATGCATGAAAAATTAACACTGGATGTGATGCTATCATTATTATACCCAGCATTCTCAACCTCAGGCAAAATCATAAAAATTGCATCTTTGGCAGAGAAGTACCACATTTACATAAAAAGAAACATATGAGATGGGGGAACGGCAATTTTAGAAAGAAAATGCAATGAATCAGTAAAATAAACTTAGTGCTACTTTGCATGGTAGAATCTTGCAGACTACAAATACAAAGTTCTGCTCATTGCCACAGTGATTCAATTGCCATAGAGAGGTTGTCCTAAAAAAAATCTTTATACAGTCCAGCTTCCTGTTTCTTATATTATCTAGACCAATAATTCAGTGGAGGGCATGAATAACCTTCTTGATAAGAAAAGGTATATTTTTAGTCATGCTAGTCAATATTTGTTGTAAACATCAAACATTAAGGATTTTATCACAGTATTGTATGTCTGGAAGGATATTTCTATTCATTTTTTAAAAAAATCTACTTCTAGTCCCACTGTTGTCCTGATGCAATGTTATTCCATGGGATAATGCCGTTTCATATAGGCCAGGCTCAAAAAGTGTTGCTGTGCAGAAACATCTTTGTGCTATTAGCAAGAACAAATACAAAATAAGATATGGACTTATAGGGCTTTTTCAATAGTTGAAGTAGGGAAAAGAAGAAGAAGAGGAAAGCTAATTACAACTTAGCAAACGTGTACAAAAATGTATGTATACATACATAAAAATGCAGAGCCTGATTTGAATTTCATTCTGTTCTCGGGCAAAGTACAATTATTTTGCCCAGGTTTACACTGGTAATTAAAAAAAAAAAAAAAAAAAAAAGGCAGCAGCTTACATTTGTCCTTAAAGTACAATCCACACAATCCAAGCAATCTTATTTAAAAGTGTCAATTACATTAGCCAGAATAGTATACATCTAGGAAAAAAAAAATGTTAGAAGAAATCTGTAGAGGCGATATAAAGGAATTATAAATTATGTTGCTTATGGAATGTTAAAAATAATCTGAGAAGCTTTTATGATGGATTTTAATTCAACAAATTCTACTTAAAATGTATTTAATAGATTGTCTAACTACATGATTTAAATTATACTGCTATATTCTATCGGTAGTAAGACACTAGAAATGCATACATCTTCCAAAGGGGATAAGAATAAATACATATATGCCCTGTTAATATATGCATTTAGTTATCCAAATTAATAAGAATAAACTAAATTTTGTAGGTGTGTTGTGATGACTGCATTCATAACATTAGAAAGGTGAGGCCCTCAAAAGTAAGGCCCTAAAATGTCCAGCCTACAGATCTGTAACACCCATAATGTCTTAAAATTATTGTAAACATTTAAAAGGAGTTACCCATTGATTCTGTGTACAAAAACAGACATAGTAGAGCAATAATTTATTCTGCATTTAACCAGTAAGAAATAGTAATAATTTCACTTTAAGACTTGAAAATTATACTTCAGTCTCAGCTCTGGTTTCAAATTTTTAATGTAATTATGAGTCTTGGGGTCCTTCTGAAGTCAAACTGTCATTCTTGTTGTCACAGGAGCAGAGGATTCAGGACTTGATGTAACACCTGGCATGTTTACCTGGAAGCATGAAATAAAGATCAGATCCAAACTCTTCTAGCACTGAGAAATAAAGGTGGAGACATGTGTGAGTGGATAATCTCCACGACTGCCTCAGTACCATCAGCTTGTCCATCTGTACATAAAGCTTCAGTGCAAGTCCAAAAATTATGAGCAAAATGAGGCATACACATATAAGGACCCGAAAACGGAGAAAATGCTGGGACTCCCCTCCCCACTCCCCTCCTGCCTAATGTCTAGCACATCCCCACATCACCAGGCCTTAACTTCCTAGTCCCTTCGATGGCTCTGGCTGAGGCGGAGCACAGCTGCACGGCGGTGTAATTAAGTGCTGTGCAAGCTGCTACGCAATTGACTACGGGCTTGAACAGGCATGCCTGTAACAAACTAGCCAACTGTTGTGGAAACTGCAGCGATCCCGTATTTATTCAAAAGCCAGAATGTAAATAGGCGTATTAGCTCGGAGAGGGCATTAGGAAGGTCCGCCGAGGGGAACGCGCCGCTGAGGGCCGCGGGGCGGCTCGCCCGGCGCAGGCGCTGGGCGAGGGCAGTTCGTCACGGGCAGCCTGCTTTCCCAGCGGAAAAAGCACCCGGAGGGAAGCAGGACCCGCGCCTCCGCCCGAGAAGGGATCTCGCTTCCCCTGCGAGGCTCTCGTCGCGGAAATGGGACACCCAGGTGAAGCTGTCCGGGCTGGCAGAGCCTCGACAAGCCAGCAGGCAGCCTAGGGAGCCCGGAACGGCCGGTGCCCAGCCCGGCCCCGCGGCGGCAGCAGCTCCCGCCCGCCGAGTGTCGGGCACGGAGGGTGCGCGGCTCCTTCAGGCAGAGCCACCCGTCACTCCGTCCTTGCCTTGCCTTCCCCCGGGAGGGAGACTTTTCTGTGGAGCACGCAGCTTTGATATGTTGAACTGGTTGAACTGTGGCTAAATCGCCAGCTTCGCCTCTGCATATATAATACGTTTCGACTGATATACGCAGCTTTACATCTCAAAAGCTAATTACCTTTGCAGCCTTCCCTGTAGGACTGCCCGAGCGAGAACTTCAGCTCTGCTTATTAGGAATCCCCAGATACGACACTGTGACCTAAATAGAGACCAATGCTCCCAACCGATGCCTCGAGCAAATGTAGATACCTCGTTTAATATCTGCACCCTGTTCTAAAAGCGATTGGGCTTTAAGCGTCCTGCCCGAGCATCACTACAAGGTGGGGAGGAAAGAGGAGAAGAGAGGTCCCTGATACCCTCGCTGCTCGGCCCTGCAGTGCAGGCCCAGCTGATGGACTCGCTGAATGCAGGCTGGGAAAAGGGAGATAAATATCCCCAAAGTTCCTCGGCCAAGAAAAATGTACCTGAGCGCTGTTCTTTCGGCGGGGTCCCCCCTGGCAAAATGCTATAGAAGGATTCCCTCCTGCAGATTTTTTTCTTTTTTCCTGGACCTAGTTTTGCAGCAGCAGGCCAGTAGAAATAACCAAAAAGGCTTCTGTTATTATTACATAAGGAAAAGGAAAAAAACAACGGCAACAACAAAAAAGATATTACATAATAGTAATAATAATAATAAAGGCAAATATTCCCTGAGCCATAGTGTTCTCAAATGACACTTCTGACAATTGTTGCAGTTTAGCACTGTATGCATTCTGTCACAGAGACAAACGGTTCAGGAGCTGGAAGTCTTGGGAATCAAGTAGAAAGTCCAAAGGTAGAGGCCAGCCAGTTTCTGTTTTCTTGTCTTGGCCGAAGCAAATAGTCAAAGAATTGTCATTAGCTGCACTGGCCCCA
>VZSV01000169.1:490773-550908 GCA_013398735.1 Nothocercus julius | reverse complement strand
ACACACACACACACACACACACACACACACACACACACACACACATTCTTTCCACAGAGTGCTAGCCTGTATCTTCCCTTCACTTCAGAAAACACGTTTCTCAGCTCGCTATTCAGGATATCTAGATGTCACTTGACTGAACTTTTGGGAGAGAGAGTGCCATGGGGTGAAGTGTTGCTCCCAAGTCATTACTACAGACATCACAGCTGTGATCCTGGCCAATCTTCTGTTACTCTTGATTCAGTCAGAAGAATACAAGAATACTTCTTGTTTTGGCTGATGGAAGCTGCTCCTTACATTATTTCCAAAACCTTGCAGAAAGATGCTCACTGTTATCTTCTAGTCAGAAGAAACACATTCTTTTGTCTCGCTGATTGTAGAAAAACTTCTTTTGCAATTGACTGCTGTGTCTTTCTAACCTCTCCTTGCAATGAGACTTGAGGCTACCAGGCTTTCTGTAAGAGACCACTGGTCTTGATACTGGTGTAGAAGTCCTGTCTCCCAGAATCAGGGTATGTGTATGTAGATTTCACAGAGAAGATGAGGAAAAACAGTGATAGGGTTAAGGGCCATCCCAAAGGAACTCTCTCAAGCCCAGAGAACTAGCATATGTTGCAAAGTATAAAAATATTTTATTGTTGTCAAATGTATAATCCCGATGTGCAATTCTAAGCAGATCACACTTTGGGCTGTTTGCCCAGTTGTTCATTAGAAAGTGTCCAGAATGGATAAGATCATGAGATTCTCCTGGGGCATGGCTCTTGATCTGATTATTTCTTGTTGAGTTTGATAATGTACAGTGCTCTGCCAGAGGGAATTTTGGGCTTACATCCATGTTTGCTTCAATGTTCAGACAGCAGGGATAGGACTAGCTATACAAGTGTAAATCAAGAGTCCCTGTGAATACGTTGTGTGAAGTCCGTTCCCAAAGGGAGTTCCATCCTTACCTCCACCTCCTTGTCGGTGGAACAAACACTGTTTTAGGATTTTCTACACTCTCCCCTCTTCAAAGATTTCAATATATTGTTTCCTAGTGTTGTTGAGGGAGTTTTCTTGGAAAGTTCTGAAAAGGAGTTGTGGAGTAGGCAATCAATGAAAGGTAGGAAACCATGGCAAGAGGAGATGTGCATGGCAGATGTTATACTCTGCTTCTCTCTAAGTATCCTTTTGGAAATATATTCAGTCCCATTTTCTTCCTTTAAGTTTTGAGTTATTAGTTTTGAGGTCTATCTCCCCCTCTTCCGTTTCAAGAACAGTTGTTGCAACTGACTTCCCCAGACCATACCGAAACTAACTCCTTCCAGATCTTCTTCTGATCTGACACCTTCCCACAGACAGCATGGTATCGTTTGCTTGTGTGCCACATTTAGAAATAAGGGGTCAATATATGCCCAGATTTTTGAAGATATACTCTGTGGGGAGAAAGAAGGAATGGGGGCATGTCATGAAGATCTCACAATGCAGATCATGATGCAAAGTCTCTTGTGAGAGAGGAGTAGGTAGACTTAGGCTCTTCAGGGTGGGTACAACACAGGTATGGAGGCTGTATGGAGGGATAAGATAAAGTTGTTGGAGAGTTTCATCGTCTCTCCCACATATCTTCCTCTTACAGTTGTAGCATTCCTATTATGCCCTAGAGGATATTTCAAAGCTAAATGGAAATAAGTAATTTGTTTAGAGAATTTGTTCTCAAAGCTGCCAGTAGAGCAGAATCACAACAGAAGAGTGCAGACATAACCTTATAGGTTGGTATGTTCCCATTGTAATAATAATAATAATAATAATAATTAAATATTTTGGCTAAAAAAGAAAGCATGTAGGAATATCAGAGCCAATTTGTGGAAAGGAAACAATGTGTTCAAGGACATTTGAACATTGGTATCATTTGAATAGATTCTGTCATCTCAAATGTCATTCATTAAAATACAGATAGAGTTCATGGAAATAAGTCTATTTTAAGTTCACAGAACTTTATACTAGATTTATTGCAGCAGCTAAAATATTTTCAATGGTATTCTAGTATGCAAGACTACAAAATGTTATCTATTTTGTTGGTGCAGCCTAGTGAATCTTTTGATGTTCTTTTCTATACACACATGCTTTTAAAACTGTTGCATTTTAGGATGGATGAATCAGACATTGTATGCCACTGATGGGGATGCATACAGGATGTAAAGGACATCATTCTTTAATTCAGAGAGGACATGTATTTTCCACTTCAGAAGGCATGGTTTGTTTCTTTTTTGGTAATTGCTATCACTGTTCACCCTAATCTTGTATATATTTCAGGCTATAGGCATGTCTTGTAAGAAGCTTATTTAATTGTCTTATCTAATCATTATTAATGCTGTATTGAATATGTTATTGCCTGCAAATCCTGTTGCTTACTAAAGCTTCAGTCATTTTGCAATAAAGTTGTATTTGCAGTCAGTTAATGGCTGTACTTGGGATGTTGGTGCTAAGTGGAAAGCATGGTACTGAGACTATATAAAATTTTGGATCAAGTAAAAAATGAAATAAAATATATATTTAGCCTTTATTCAGTACAGTGGTTCATTTTTCTTTTAGATCCGACAGAAAAAAAAATCATTGTGCAGAGCATCTGCACATGAATAGACGGCAGGATAATATTTGATTTAAAAATACAAGTAAATGATAACTGCCAATATTGAGACCATGTGAAGGCAAAGGAACAAAGCATACTTTCATTGCTAATCATGTTAACATCAAAGTTTGAAGAGTACATTCGCCTATTCAGAGGAAATGCCATCACACTTCTGACGATCACATCTGCCACTAATATCATCCGGCATGTGGTCAGGTCTCTGCTCTGACTTTTATCTCTCTACCAAAATTTCGTGTCTTGATTTTAACATCTGATGTTAAATTCAGGTCACTACAAAATAAGTACAACTTTTATTTTCCACATTCATGATGTGTTCAAGAGATACATTTTAAAATCAGTATGCCTGATTAAAATAGAATACTGTAGTGATAAATAGCGCCTTTTTTTTCCCCCCTAACTTGCCCTAGAAATTGGTATAAACATACAGGAAATGAACAGGTCTGATTTATCACTACACTACTCTATTTTTGTGCCAGAAATCAATGAAATTTCATCTGTGTAAAACTGGAGTAGTGCACTAACACTCCATACATTTTTAGTGTAGAAGGTTTCAAGCATTGATGCACAAGTCTGTGATACCTTAAAGTTTTATCTTGATAGCATATATCTGACTGAATATATGTTGATGGAAATACCACATATTTGGTAATTCTCAACCATTACTTTTCAGTTTCTTGCTTTTGTTGAGATGATAAGCCCCAAAACTCTTCTCTCTCTTTACTTTCAAATTGTTTAAATGGGGGAAAAACTGTTTCTGCACGTGTATTTCAGCATTTCTCTCAGGACCTGTTGCATTCTCAATGCTGTTAAAAATGGGGCATTACATCAACTAAGGGGGAAAAGAGTTCCCTAATTTTAAAGCTGTGGTGGTCTAATCAAAGATTTCTGAGCACATGAAACAAAGGTGTATGTAGATGATCTTTTCTTTTTATATAATCTAACCAAGGTAGAAAAAAACAGCCATTGTTGTGATTGCCCATCTTCTATGAACTGTGGATTTTTATGACTGTCTCTGTAGATACATGAAAAATGAAATGTAGGGAAGAAAAAATAGGAGAGACAACATAAAAAGAAAAAGAGGTTGCCAAAAAGGACGTGATGGAGACCTGATGAGAAGAACAAATCTAATTTAAAAGGCAACAGGGACTGATTGGTAGTATCACAAAGCATTTTTGCAGTCAGAGAATTTCCACAGCCCTTTACAAGTATTTCAGCTAATATTACAGTGATTATGAGGTAAATAGATCAGTGTACAATTAATAAAACTAAAATATGCATTGCACTTCTTCATCGTATCAGTGTAATCACACAGTAACACAGCCCCAGCATGCATCTGCCTGGTCATTTCTGTCTCAGCTGAGATCAGGCAGCGTACTCCCAGTTATGAACAACTCTGCATGATGCAACCAAAGCATTTCTAAAGAAAGTTGAAGAAAATTTCAAGAGCGAGGACTGGTGAGTCAGCTGGAGGGGATGCACATAAAGGGACGTTCCTCTCTCCTCAGCATTGAGGAGATACCCCTGAAAGATTGTATTCATTTGGGGCTCTCTAGTCTGTACAAGTCTACAGAGCACACACAGGGAAGATGAGGTTTGTTCAGCTGTAAGAAGAGAAAGAGAGAGGGAGATACTGCTGTCTCCACCTACCTTGTAGGAAACGGAGAACCAGACTCAGGCTTTTCTCGAAGATGTACAGTGAGAGGCCAAGAGGTGATGGACAAAAGATGCACCATTTTTCTTTTTCTCTCTGCAGTGGTAGTCAAATCCTCTGGATCAGATGCCCAGAGATTTTTGGAAATCTCTGTTTATGGAAATATTCAAAACTCAGCTGGGCAAGCCCTTGAGCAACCTCATTTTGTTGGCCTTACTGGACCAAGTGACCTCCAGAGATCCCTTGTGCTGAATTATTCTGTCATTCTCTGAAAAGCTTTGGAAGTGTTGTCACAGCGCCAGAATTTGGTATTTAAAAAGCAAGAGTGGATGATAATTCCAAAGTTACACTTACCAGCTTACAAACAGCAGGTAACCATGGCCTAGTGTTTATTTAATCACTACTATGGTTAGGAGTACTGTGCAAATTATCCATCTTTAAAGTGCTATTATATTGATTATTTTTACCTCTTTAGGAAGCACTACTGTAAAATCTTTATACTCCCACAAGTCTCTTACCAAAGAGGATAAAAAGCAAATTGCACAGCTGTGCTAACATTAGGCTCAAACCATTTTCAGTACATATTAAATACAAAATGTTAAAATAACACTAAAAACATAATTTAAGCTGACAAAGGCAAATAAATGAGAATTTGGATGAAAAAAAGGATGAAACGCAAAATAACCTCTCTCTCTATACATATACACACCAACTTTTTTTTTTTTTTTTATGAGATTTGTATTTATATTGGACAAAATACATGTCCTTGGGACTATTAGGGAGCAAATAATATGGGATCTTTTTCAAAATAATCTATTTTGAATTTGTGATTTTCATAACTTTTAAAATATTAAATACAGTTACTAAGGCTTAATATATCAGATTAAGAGTATTGCTTTTTTGTTTTCCAATTAAATCATTTGGAGTTTTCCTATTGGGGATATTGCATAATAGGAAACTTAGAACAATATTGAGCAGTTAAATAAATGTGCTTGTACAAAAGAACTTGAATTGTATTCCTAAGCTTCTCAAAAATAAACAAATCTTACTCATTGTTAGCTTTGGGGAAAGAAGTAGATCAGGAAGTTCAACTAGGTCAAGTGTATTTTTAGAGAAAGACACACTTTCAAAAAGTCTTATGTTAATATATCAATGGGAGTTGCACGGGTATCACATGACTAACTTGCAAAATAATTAGGACGAATGAAGTACTGTAAAAATGGAATAATTGTTATTGATGGTTCTACATGTCATTTCTACCTAATCGGCTCTACATGTATCCATACTTGCTTCAAATTGTTGTTTGCCTAATGTTATATGGGTTTGCTATGGATTTTAGCAGATTTTTTTTATGATTGTTAATTTCCTGTCTTTTTGTGTGCACTACAGATATGTATACATTGCAAGATAGATTTAAATTCTTTTTGAAAGTTACTTTTCATACATAAACTTCCACACTATGGGTGTGTTGACTTTCCCCTGTATTAATGTACTGCTGAGTTTTCTGATATTTAGTATCTGGAAGAGGAAGCTGGAGTCTGAAGTGTCAGGCTTTGTTATCACAAGGTGAGTGACTTTTGGAAAGGTGTGAAAACACAAGGTCCTAATTTAGCAGTGCAATATTGCCTCAGAATTATCCAGCATATTTCAGGTACTTGCTTATGTCTTTTGATGTAAATATGGCCTTTTCCTGCAAGGAACACCCATTTTTCAAGCAAAGGGCCACAGTTTTTAACCAAGAGGAAAAAAGTAACTTTTAGCTTGCTTTTAAAAAAAGGTTCTGTGATCTACTCCTATGTGAGAGAACTGCAGTTAACTGAGAAGCAGCAATACATAGTTATTGAAAACAATAGTAGGTATAAAATCTATGTATAAAAATTAACAGGTATTTCACATTCTCTTTATAAGGGCTCTGCCACATTCAATGCAAAGAAAATCAGTGGATTTTGTTTATTATTCAATACAGGTTTTAGGAGACTAAAGAACTAAGTGGAAGATAGTTGCCTAAGTCAAGAACTACGAACCAAAAAAAAAAAATTCCTCTGCCTGCTTATCTCTTGCTGTCCCTGAAGATATATCCTTGTTTGAGTTGGATTTTTTTTTTTCCAACATAGACCTCTGCTTCAGAGTAGATCCAGAAATATTCTGATTTAAGCAGTCTTTCTTATGCCAAAGCATGGCTGGAGGCTTGAATTCCAGGTAAATTCTTCTGCCTTTGTACCTCTGGGGTAATTGGTGGGCATGTTCTGAACATACCCAGTGAGTTCTGTCAAGGTAAGTTCTCTCAGACAGTGCACTAACAGTCTGTTTCTTTTCTGCAATTGTCATTAAAATATATATGTCCCCTGTTTTCCAGAAGATCATTCTCATTTTGTGGCACTAAGTCACTTCTGTTAAATATGACCTTTTGATCTTGCATTTTTGTCATATATAAAGGCTTGAAAGTATCTTTAGTGACTACATTCATTCTTTTATGTGTAAAAAACATCTCTGAACAATCTTCTAGAATTTTAGTCTCCAAATGGCTCCAGTGTGTCTTCTCCAGCATGTTTTCCTGTTAGATTTTACAAAACAGCAGTTTAAAGCTCTTAAAGAAAAGCATTTTGAGCAAGACTCTTGTCTCTACTTGATAATAGGATCTTGGAGGAATTCTGTGCTGGCAACCTTCGCTACTGTCTACATTGTTTGATAATTAGCAACAGCTCTGGTAATTACAGTCCACATTTAATATGAAATTACATTTTTCTAAAATCATTTCTATGTTCATAAACTTACTGTGGAGAACGTTCTCTAAAACTTTTATCATACAGACTCATGAAAAATATTTATACACCCATCAGTTGTCTCTCATGTTTATATTCACTTTGGAAATCAAAGAAAATAAAATATTTACTTCTGAAGCTCAGGCTGTTTTTGGTAATGCCAGAGAAAGACTGTAGACTCCACTCCTGTAATAAGGGCATGTAATGTTTAGGCTCAAAATCTAAAACTAAAGCCTCTTCTTTTACTGAAAATGTTGACATTCAGCTGTAGTTGATAAATTAGCTTTTGATTTTGTAAAGTAAGACAAATGAGTACCATTTTACCAATCGACAATTTAGCTTTGAGTTTACTTGGTCAGAGGCTAAGGGCTAGAGACTGTTTAATGCTTTCTGTTTTTCAAAGTGTTATTCAGGTTGTCATTCCAGAGTCTCTTGGCATATTTACAAAATAGCAAAATAGACTTTGCCCTTTTGGATTCAAGTTCAAGAAATTAGATTAGAAATAAGATTCTCTAGATATCATTCCATCTTTTTTTTTTTTCTCTTTTTTTTTTTTGCCTTTAAAAAGAGAATCTACTAAAGCCTTATCATTACTTTGATCTGCTTATATATATTGCTGTAATAACCTTTCCATAGGATATATATATATATTTTTTTTTTCGCATGGGATTTTTGCTTCTTTAAGTCTTACAGGGAACCTCCATCTCTTTCCAAACTTGTTTAGCATTTCTTTCATGTTATTCACAAATGTTATTTGTGAAATACAGAAAGTCTTCTATGCACAGCATCAAATATTTTCCCATGAAAAGCCTCAGATGCAAATCACTATCCAAATAACAGTTTAAGGAAATGATGTCTCCCAAAGAAGAGCACTTGCAAAGTGTATGCTTCTATTTGCTCAGCTGAGAGGTTAAGACAAGTGTAAAACATCAGAAGAAGTTCTGGGGAGGTCATCTTTTGAATGTATTTTTTCATACACACCTTAACAAAGATAAAAGTTCCTGTCATGTTTTTCTACAATGACAAAGAAGTTTACTAGTTTGGATGACCCTTATCCTTGTTCTGTTATTTTCAGAGCAACAAGAATAACTTTTTTAAACTTCTGCCATAAAAAAAACCTTACCTGTATCCATGAATTACAGGGTCCTATTCCTAACAGAATAGCTTATTCTGTTCCCTAACCCTTGGAAGATACTTTCCATTTTTCACTCAGTTTTCCACAGTAATGCACTCCAAAATTTCTGACAGTTATTCAACCAATTGTTGTTGTAATTCATAATGAGGGTGAAAGTGTAAGTTGTTCCATAAAGTTCTTTCTTTCCCGTCATTACCATACTTTAGCTTATGAACAATTTCAGTGGGACTAAACTCACCTCTACACCAGAGTATTAGCTATCTCTTTTTGTCCTCTGCATTTTTAGAGAGTATGAAATTTTAGAGAGTGTGAATTCTATTTCTCATGAAGATTTTTTTAACTTGATATTTAGCCTCATGGTTTGTTCAGAAATGACACTAAGGCAAGGAGTCTCACATAAATTTGGTGCATCCTCTGCTCAGTACCGATACCTCAATTCTGTATAAAATGAACCACTAGATATAATAAAAATTGGTCTCAGTTGGGACTACTGACTTGAGAAAATGGTGACATTGTATTTTGATAAGACTTTTTTTTAATAGTTTTACAGGCACTTTCAACCTCGGACATTTGCTTTGTATTTCTGGTATTTTTACCACAAAATTCTTAACTAAGAATAGTGTCTAGAACAACAACAACAGAAAAAGCTAAACATTTCAAAAGCGCTACTGCTTATGTATAAAAAACACCTCTAACCAATCTTTTAGAATTTTAGTCTCTATTCTAATTCTAAAATTCTAGAATTTTAGTCTACTTTTTGGTTTGTTTTCTTGTGGGACAGAAGCACCAGTGTATGCAGAGGGATTATATTAAAGGTTCTGCCAATATAAATTAATTTTAAATAATAGATTATTTAAATATTTGTACACGTTATATAGATTTCCATTAGAGTACTATGCAAGTTATTAACTGTAGTTTTTAACTAAATACCGTAGTTTTGTTAAAAAAGTTGTATGAGAATCTCAGGTGAGTAGGAACATATCAGAAGGAGAACATGAGCTGCACTGGGCCCAACTGAAACTCTTTCTTTTGTGGAAAAATGGTGAGAAATGAAAGGCAAAGTAAGGATTTATAAGTAGAGAAAGCATGATGCTTCCCCTGAACACATTTCCAGCTTTCAACAATTGTGGCATAGGAATTTCATAAAAGTGCTTCCTATGCATTATCAGTCCTCAGTGGGTTTCTTTTCATGAATTTGTCCAGTCTTCTCTTGCATCCTTGTAAACTTTTATTATCAACAACAGAGTTTACAACATGAACTGTTCATAACAATGATAAGTCAATTCCATAGCTGCCACTTATGTTTTTAAAGACATTTAACACATCCCTTTTCAATCATGCCTTTTCTGGTTGAAGAGTCTCAGTCACTTAGTTATTCATCCTGTCATAAAACTTCACCATACCTTTGATCCTGTTTTTTTTTTTTTTTGTCAAAGGCAGAATGAGGACTGCACACAGTACTCAAAGTGCAGACAATCGATAGATTTATATCATAGCATAAAAACACTCTCCATTTAGTTACCCCTTCTTTTCCTAATAGTTTGTAGCATCTTAATTGCTTTTCCAAATGCTACAGAGTCCTGTATTTCCTGAGAATTTCCAAATGCTACAGTAGTAGTGGTCAGGTCAGCCATTCATGTGAACAGTTCTCATGTGAACATGAGATTGCGTTCCCCATATGAATATACTGAATTTCAGAAATATAAAAAAAAATCTACCATTTGGAAGCATATTGTGCATAGTATTAGGTACATAAGCATTTCTTTTCTTGATCTTTTTTTCTTTATGGGCAATTTAAAAAGCAAAACAGTTCTTAATCCAAGTTTTCCATAGTTATTTTTGTTACTGAGCAAATCAAGTCTGTTCTTCCAGAGTATCATTGTAGGAAGCATCAGGGGTCACACAGCACTAATATCTTCCTCACATTTCCTTGCAGTCTGCATTTCCTCTTTCAGTTGTAAAACTGATGATAGTGGAAGTTATGTGGAGTTCAAAATCAGTTCAAAATCAGTTTGCTATGATCTGCATTTTATGTTGTGTGCTGACTTGCTACGGTGGAAGGATCTGCAAGTACCAATTCTTAGTTCCGCTGTTTAGCTTGTTTTACATTTGCTGTCAATGGGTGATTTGAGATCTTCGATAATCAGCCGGAAGAGATTTTAGACTAAAAATCATACCTTGGCAAATTTTAAAAATCTTTGTGCATTTGCAGATGAATGGTTATTTGCATTCTGTGGACTGCTGCTGTTTTTTTCCCATGAGGATGATGATAAGAGAAATCCTATGATGATGTGGATACCAGTCTGTCTCTAATGATTCTTATAGTAGTATCACAAGTTTTGTATCTGTGCACATGTTGATATGTATACCTGTGCCAGTTCCCTTACAGCCACAGAGAAGACAAGGATCATTTAGAATATCAAAATAAATGAGTCAACTCAGTATCCCTGGGCTAGTTTGTGGAATAGGTTTTCCCTAGACTGTACCTTGACTATTGTAGTATGAGTATGTTGGTCTAACTCAGACGATAATCCAGAACTAATTGGAGATAATCTGGTCTTCACATCTGAGTTTGGTACTTGGCTTTCATGTACTTGTTTTTTTTTTTTTTAATAACCAGAAAAAAAATCCAAGCAAAAGAAAAAATAACGGAGTGATCAGGGGTCCAGAGATTTTGGAAAATAACATATGTATGAATTAATCCATAGGGAAAAATGTAAAAGAAATTTGATTAATGGAACTATTTAATACATATTCTCGATAAAAGGCAAAAGAGGCAAATTTCCTACTACATCTGGATATTTGAACATGGAAGTACTTCTATGGATATATGCTGGGATTTAATGATAATCTTTCTATTTTTTCAGTGAAAGATTTAAAAATAAAATGAACACCTTAAAATAGAATTTCTGTGTAACCAGGTCCTGGATATTTTCTTTTATTTTCTGTTCATGTAACCATATCTTTTGTGGTTTGATATGTTCTAGAGTGTGTAGTTTTCAGAAATGTCAAGCATGTGACACAGTTTATGAACCCACATCACTCTTCAATTTTGACAATTTTATAGACACCACTCAAATCCAGAGCAGCAATGGTCATTAATGGCCACTAGAAGATGCATTTTGCAGTAGACCAACATTATGAAAGGAAACATGTTGAATTTACTATCTCGCAGAGCAAACTGCCCTTCATTATTTGGCAGTCCTCCACTGCAGTTTTATGGATGCATGCACACATGTCTATTATCTCTCTTTTTAATATTAGTATTTCTTTCTTACATTATAATACTTTTTTTTTCCAAGCACAGATGTTATCACCCTTTGTCATGCACCAAAGATGATCTTAAGATACAAATCATTGCATTATCTTCAACGAGAACCTTTATAGCAGAAGGTACTACTTGGTACTCCTCTAAGAGGAGTGTTATTATAGCTTTCTATATATTCTCCTGTAGGAATTTTGGTTCCATCTTTCTTCACTGCCATTCTCTAGCTTCTCTTCTGCTTGCACATAGCCACTGTTCACTTTATGCAATTTTCCAGTGTAATGACTCTATAGGGCAAAAAGGCACAATAGGCACCTCAGGAATAGGCATCTCTATGATTGCAGTCTAGGCAATTCCTGCTGTAACCATTGTCCACTTCCTCATTTTCTAATATTTTAACGGCAAGTCTGCAGATTTATGTTTTAGATAAAAGTCACCTAATTGCATTCCCTGGTTTGAGAAAAATAGATTTGCAGAAACCTCTTCTATCTGGACTATAAAGTGAGTTTACAAAAGAACTTTAGTACAGATTAAAAATACTGGACAGGGTTATGAACAGTTTCGTTATCACAATATTTATATAAACTACTTTTAAAAGCTAAGGATTGTTTTCCCTCTTCATACATTTATAGCATAAATACCATCAATGGTGGTAGGAATGATATGCGTGTTTAGAAAATAAATCCTGTAAAGACTATGACTAAAATATACAGAACTAGAAATAGTTCTGTCTTGAAGAAGAAATATACCATTAATAAACATTGGTGATGAAATAATGAGCACTAAAAGCTAACAATAACAAAGTGGTTGAGAACATTGTTTCCAGGATCTAGGCCCTTTCATTAATAGACTCTTCGTTCACATTTTTAATGTAGGTCAGGGAAGACAAATACGTTAACATGTATTTAAATATAGCTCAGAAGTACATCTCTCAAGTACCTCTCAGATTAAAAAAAAAACAAAAAACAAACAAAAAAACACGTTAAAAATGTTATCTTCTCACAAGGTCAATTTTTAGGCAAAGATTTGAATTAAACCTGTTGCACTGAAAGATGTTTCATGTAGGGACTTGTATGCTTGTTTATATACAGCTATTCTAGCAGATATCCTTATGGATAGATTTCTTTTTTCTTTTGGTGACAGATTCTGCTATCTATCTGAAGCGAGGCAATAACACTTAAAATAAATATTAAAGTGAATAAATGCATTTAGTTCAACTGAAATTTCCATCGCTATAGAGATAAATACATTTTATAGTTTAGACATCTCTATCTAGATTTACTGAAGGTAAAGGACTTTGCTTTTGGAAAATTCCAAATTAAAGAATAAACCAATAAGTCAATTTCTGGAGATAGAGTGCTCTGCAACTATGACTGGGAAACTATGATGCTGCAGCTTATTAGCTCAATGTTGCTTAAAAAAAAAGTTGAAAAATTACTATATTCAAAACTCACACTCCTAAATCCTAGATACTGAATGCTGATAAAATAAGCAATTTTCTTATGTTTAGTCTGTTATAACCATGATGGACTACTCTATAATTAACAGGGTTAAAGCCTATCATGTGTGTGAGGAAATCAGAGAGACCAATTCTAAGAAGAAACAAGCTTAAATTTGATGGTATTAATGGCAGTTGTATGGTATGATCAGCTCATTATAGCAATGTGCTCCCAGGACAATTGGCTGAGAAGTAAATGAAATATAATTCCATCAGGCAAACATTCACAATGTTATCCAGTGCATTGGCCTTGGAAAATCTATAAACTATTTTATAGCACCTTTACTCTAGATCACATATAAGTTTTACCCTTTTAGTTACGCTCTTAGCTATTGAACTCTAGATCTTTCAATCACGTGTCAAAATAAATATTGTTTGACAGCTAAGGAATACCTTTATCATCCCCTGTTGCTCACTGACTTCATAGAAGCTTACCTTTAGTCTTCACAAGAAAAAAGGAGACTGTGATCTCAATATTTCAACACTTTTATTTACCTTATCTGTAATATAATTAATAGATGACTGCATAAAGATCAAGGTGGCTATCAAAGAAAATGAGACAGCTTCATATGAAACTTGCTCTTTTGAATCAGTCTAGGACTCTATCAAAGCATATGCAATAATTTCATGTAAATCCTGGTGTTCTGAATCTGTATCTTTTAACCTATACATAGCATTTTTAACACACTACATTTCAAAGACATTCAAAGCTGATCTAATTTGTATTACAGAATTACATTATAATCTGCAAGCAGCATATCATATTGATTTCTTAAAATTAATGTGGAAGCTCATTAATAAGATGTCTACAGAGGACTCGTGTAGTTATTCGCAAAATACTGTGACTTAAAACAACCACCTTTTGTATTTAAAGCACACCTTTCCCCAGACATCAGATTGTTTCTCTTTAGTCTGTGTTTTGAGACTCCATATTTTGAGCATAAAATCAAGATATAAATATGTCTTGATATAAAATCAAGAAAATACTCAATGGCATCCAGGATTGCCACGTTTAAAAAAAAAAAAAAAATCTTATTGAGTTGAAATATATAAAAAGTTTTGATTTTTGAGTTTAGAGATAACATGCGAAGAGCAGTGGTCAACATATTGAAAATGAATGCAAGATCAGTGGGTAGAAGTAAAAAGCAGTACAAGTAAAGCTATTATAAGAGGAAGTCTACAAGTGCATTTCTGCTAACGTTTTTAGCAGAAACTAAACCGTGGGAACTAAACCGGCTTTTCAAAATGAAGATTATAAATTTAACAACATAGTTAAATGTTGTTAACATGTAATAACATGGTGACCATTAAACAATTGTCTACCAGGGTACCATTATAGACTACCTTTCATTAGGCTCCAAGGTAAAGCCCTTTTGGAAGATCATAGAAAAGTAGTATGGAATTATAGGCCAACCTATTTGGATCCATTATAAATTGTAATCTGACCACTGAGTCTGCTTTTAAATTAACACTGAATCACTGAATCATCTCACCAAAGCACTGCCCCATGCAAAAATTGCTTTCTCACTGATTTATTGCCTAAGTAAATTTTATCTCTTTTTAATCTTTTTTTTTTTTTTTTTTTTTTTCAGATTAGCAGGAACTATCTACTGCTACACACAATAAGAATACATTAAAATAGTAAATACCACATTCAACAGGTATGAGGCCCCAGAACTTGAGGACCAGACAGATGAGGTCAAGGACCAAGGTCCACTTAGGGGGTTGTCTAGAGTGAGGCAGGCAAGTCCGCAACTTAAGGCCGCTCACACTAAGGAGAAAGGAGCACCCGGAAGAAGCAGTGTGTGATTGTCATGGGTGACTCCCTACTGCAGGGCACAAGAGACACCAATCTGTAGACCTGATCCCTTATCCAGAGAGGTCTCTTGCCTGCCAGGGCCTCGAATAAGGGATGTTGCAGAGAGGCTGCCAAGGCTTGTCCAGGCATCTGGCTATTATCCCCTGTTACTGTTTCATACGAGCACTAATGATGCCGTGGGGAAACTGGGAGACATGAAACGAGATTTCAGGGCCCTAGGGATGGCAGTCAAAGGTCTGGGTGCCCAGGTTGTGTTCTCCTCTATCCTGCCAATGGGAGGAATGGATATGAGGAGGAAAAGGCAGGTATTACAGGTTAACCACTGGCTGCGCCCCTGGGCTCGGCAACAGGGTTTTGGTTGCTATGACCGTGGGACTCTGAAGATCACCAGCTAGTGGGGAAAGAGGGGAGCCACCTCCGCAAGAGGGGCACCCGTGTCTTTGCCAAAAGGTTGGCCAGCCTTGTTAGGAAGGCTTTAAATTAAGCAAGAAGGGTGATGGGGAATGTTACATGGAGAGGGCAATCAATGCCAGAAGGCATCCAATGGTAGTATGGTAGTGGGGAAGAGAGTATAGGAGATGATTATAGAGGGTCCTCTTTCATCCCTCAGGGAAACCTGCAGGCTCAATTACTTCCCTTGAATGCCTGTACACCAATGCACACAGCATGGGGAATAAACAGGAGGAACTAGAGATCTGTGTGCGGTCCCAGGGCCATGATCTCATTGGAATTACAGAGACATGGTGGGATAGCTCACACAACTAGAGTGCTGTCATGAAAGGCTACTTGCTCTTTAGGAAGCACAGGCTGGGAAGGTGAAGTGGTGGAGTTGCTGTTTATGTGAGAGAGCAGCTGGAATACACAGAGCTCAACCTGGGGGTGGATGACAAGGGAGTTGAGAGCTTGTGGGTAAGGATTAGAGGTCAGACTAATGTGGGAGACATTGTGGTAGGCATTTGCTACAGGCCACCTGATCAGGATGAGGAAGTTGATGAGGCCTTCCACAGAAAGCTGGAAGTAGCCTCACAGTCACAGGCCCTGGTTCTCATGGGAGACTTCAACTACCCTGACATCAACTGGAAGGACAACACAGCCAGGCACAAACAGTTCTGTAGGTTTCTGCAGTGCGTTGATGACAGCTTTTTAATACAGGTTGTGGAGGAGCCAATGAGGAGAGGTGGGCTACTGGACCTCATACTAACAAATAGAGAGGGACTTGTTGGAGGTGTGAAGGTGGGGGTGATGCAGTGATCATGAGCTGGTGGAGTTCAGGATCCAATGAGGAGGGAGCAGGGCTGTAAGTAGCTTTGCAACCATGGATTTCAGGAGGGCCAGCTTTGGCCTCTTGAGAGACCTCCTCAGAAGAATACCCTGGGCTAGGGCTCTAGAAGGTCGGAGGGCCCAAGAGAGCTGGTTAGCATTCAAGCAGCACTTCCTCCACGCTCAGGAGCAGTGCATCCCTTCGAGTAAGAAGTCAGGCAGAGGGGGCAGGAGGCCTGCGTGGATGAGCAAGGAGCTACTGGCAAAACTCAAACAGAAAAAGGTAGTATACACAATGTGGAAAAAAGGAGAGGCTCCTTGAGAGGAATATAGGAATGTTGTCAGGGAATGCAGGGATGCGACAATGAAAGCTAAGGTACAAATGGAATTAAATCTGGTAAGGGATTTGCACATCAACTTACTATACTCCAAATTCTGTACTCTAATGAATGTTCAGCTCTTAGAAGGAGGTGATCATGTCCGTGGTGTGCTTCTGTGGTGTGCTTTCTGTGTGAAACAGACTGGTCGAAAAGGAGTGGTACACTGAACTGCTTTTCATTTATATAGGCTAAGCAGAGCCTACCAGTTAGGCAGAAGGCTCTCTCCCCTACTTCCTCCCAAAACTTCATTTAACTGCAGTTAAAATAAGGTTTGAAAATCTACAAATGTAGCACCATGCAGAAAAATGGTCTTTTATTTAGAGTGCGCCGTATAAGAAGATTAGAACAAATACATTTCATGTATGACACCATAATGTTGATTGTGTGCTATGAAAACACAATCAATTTTCCAGAGGAAATTCTATTCTCAGGAATAGAATCCTTTTTTTTTTATAACTTTTTGTCCATCATCTCAGGGAATATAGCTTTACAGAAGACAGAACAAGGATGTTCAGAAGTGAGATGCGTCAAGTCAGTGCCAGACAATTCAGTCTGGACAGAGGAAGCTGGTAGAAAGCAGCTGACTGTGAAAGTCTGAATGAAACTGAAGCACTATATATTTTATTTATTTTATTTGTTTGTTGCATTGCAGATAGTCAAAAGCATCACTGGACCCTTGCAAAGATTTCTGAGAAATATTTTGGATAATGTTATAGCTCATCTACTTGAATATCTGCATGGATTAGACAGCAAAGTTTGCTAGTTCACAAGTAAAAAAAATGTTTGCCTACTGCTTTGAATGTGAAGGCATTCTTTCGTCTTTGTTAGCCATTTTCAAGCATTTAGGTCATTTTTACTCATTTGGAGCAGGCAGATGTTTCATTTAGATTATCAATTAAGAAGGGATTAGATATGAAGTATTCATTAGAAAAAAAAAAAAAACATGAATAATGTCTGTGTAGTTCATAGAGATGTGGTAGGATGTTTTCTGCATTTCATACAGGAGGTAACAGATAATTTTATAGATTATGTGCTCATCATTTTTGTAAAAACTGTTACCAAATAATTGGAGGAATTGTTCACATTACTGAGGACAATATTTCACCTTTAATTTTGGTCTTTTAATTCTAAGAAGGCATTACCAACAATGTAGGGTAAAAACATGAAAACTAAGCTCTATAAAAGCTCGCTCTAATCAAAGGAGCCTGTTGATATCTCACTTTCTCTAGGATTTATAAATATATACCCTAGAATATACATAAATTTTACCTTAAAAGTAAGTGAATCTTTTTGTTCTGCTTGTCAAAAACTACTTAATAATTCCAATGAACCATTTAAGCAAACATAAATCAAAAGATCCCACTGTCTGATTGCATTTCAGAATCTTAGAAAATTTCTTGACCTGTCTTAAGAACTCTTAAAAAAAACTCCTGCTACATTTTGTTTTTTTTTCACCTCTTCTCCCAGACATACAGAAATGATCCCTGCTAATAACAAGTACTGATCTGAAACTACTAGTGTCGTTTCAGCTTTGAGTGCCTGCCTTATTTTTCAGGAAATAACTCAAAACCAATAAGATTGCAGCTATGAAATAAAAAGCAGAGCCACATCTGGCTATGACATCTGTGCAAAGCAAAACTTACTTTGGTTTGTCTGATTTATGGGTGTATCTAAATCATCCCAAGCCTAAAACTGTCATTTGCATAAAGAAAGCAACAACATTTTATAATTTTTAATTGCCATAAAGTGCAAACTGATTTTGTGCCGTGTCACTTCACTATAGTATTTCAAGAATATCTAAACTGGAGGGAAACAGTGTATAAGTATATATTTGACTAATATTAAAATATAACAAAAATCTTGTAAATAAATAAAACAGCCATTTAAATTGTAAATTTAAATTTAATTTATTGCATACTATAAAGATATATGTATATATGCATAAACATACATATATGTATAAATATAAATTATTTACAACAAATAAAGGAAAAATCATTTTTATAAGATCAAACCTTGGTCAGATTTTTAGCAATTTAAATGAATGATAACACATTAAGTTATAGGATTTAAAATTAAGCTGGTAAAAGAATTCAGTGATTTTTTTTTCAAGTGTTGAGCATAGGAATAAAAATAGTTGAAATATTTGTTTGAAATTTTACTTGCGATATTTCTCAAAAAAAGTTCATATTTTCCAAAATGTTATTTTCCCAATTTTCTCATCTTTCTATTTGTTTTCTAGTTGCCAGTAATAAGATGGAGGATGCCTTTTTGCCTTCTTATAATTTATTTTTCCCTCCCTCTACAGCTGAGGTGCTCCTTTCTTCCCCACTCCCTTCATAGGAACAACGGCCTTTTATCTTCTCCAATCGCAGCTTCGATAGAGCAGGCATGGTAGCACATACTTCTAGTACTATCAGTGCAGTTGTGTACTGCTACTTAGACTCTACAAAAGGGTAAGTAAAGTTAAAAGGAGATATATATATCATAACCATATTTTACTTTTGTTGCTTTCTAAAAAATTAAGATTTTTTTTAATTAAGATATCTTAAAGGAGGCTTATCTGTAGAAAGCACTCATCTTTCCTGTGGAAATGAACTCTGAGCGCTATCACAATTTTCTCTCACTGTTCCTTCCTTGTGCTTGAAAAATCACATTTTTTCCAGAATACTTCAGTTAGCAATGTATGACTCACAAAGGAAAGTTTTAAGAGGAAAGATAATACAGCTTTTCTGAAATTCTGAAATACCACATGATCTGAATAATCAGCTTCAACTTGTGGTGGTTTACTATCATTTTGAGTGTTACTGACATGCCTTTGCCATGTCACGGGGTTGGCAGCAGGGGTGGACGGGTTGTTAGATAATACCATTTTTTTCTGGTTATGTATGGGAGTGAACTGCTGAAAGATGCCTGCTGAGGCAGCCCTACTGAGTTTTCTTGGGACCCAAATGCATACTCAGCCTAGGCTGAACATCAGCAGACCTTTGGGGAGAAACTGGTATACTCTGCCTGCAAAGCACTTCCAGAATACTTCCTGTCTCTCCTGATGTATCACATTAGTGTCTTTTGGCTTTTCAGGTCAGAGAGGTTGCATTTTTTCTATCTTTTAGTTAGATTTTCTATCTTTAACACAGAAGAGAGAAACGACCTAACAAATTTTTGATTTTCATCTCCTTCCTTACAAACCAAGAAGAAATATGGTATCCAAGAATGTTACTATTTCATAAAAAATATTATTAAATAAATAAACTTTACTCACTGGGAAGAAATAGCAACATCCCTCCAATACATATTTTTATTGCAACCATCTTGTGGCTGTGTGCATTTACACTCTATCAAATGTATAACTTTAATGTAACATACCTTCCATATTTCTACGTATATATTATTATTAAGACTTATAAGTACAACAAGGAGAAGAGGATGACTTCTATGACCCTATTTACAGATGTATTATTGAGTTCAATTTTAGCTCTGCAGAGACCCGGATATCTCTTGCTGTGTTTTTTTTAGGCAGTATAATGGATTTAGTTGCATATATAGGCCCTATGGAAAACACTGAATTATTTTTCTCCTGAAAACATTTGCACGTGTAGTTAACTTTGCACATATGAACACTTGCACATGTGTTCAGCAAAGCACACAGCTAAATTTAGGCAAAAGCTTTGGTGCATCCCTACAGAGTAGGTTAAAACAAGCTGAATTTTAAGCAGTGTGCTGAATTAAATTTATTAACAGTCCCAATAAAGTTAAGGAGACTATGCATATAAACTGGACAGAGAATAAATATATCAGCCATTTAATCTGTTTCATAAGAAGAAAAGATAGCAAGAAAAGCATCAAGTCTTGAGAGGAATAAACACAAGCAAAGCCTGACAAACAAAGCCAAACCCATCCATTCATGATGGTACAAAAAAATCATAATCTTAATAGCACAGGAAATGGAAACAAATAATATCAAATTAATGCATCAAAAAAGACAAAAAATGTACCTACAACATACTGTAAAATAATTATAAGAAATTGCCAGTTTAACAGAGAAACCTATTATCTTCATTGAGTATTATAAAACAAATTATTCATAATTTGTAAGGAGAAAATACCAAGAATCATTTTAAAACAATCAATATAATTTGGAGGTTAAATCAATGATCATTTTTAGATGCCAGAAATTATTACTTCTTTGAAGAAACGGTAAAAGCAAAATCATATCTCAAACAGAAAATGTAAAAAGTGAGAATAAATCCCTTTGGATTAGTACAGTGGAATATACAACATAAATCCCATATTTAGCAACAGTTGCTTTTAAATATGATACTTTTTCTCATATATTACTAACTCAAAGTCATATACTTATAATTTTGTGGTGGATTCTCAAGAAAAGAACACACAACATATACATAAAGCTTTAACTTTCATTCACTGTGCAAATATACTCCATCACATGAGCCTCACTTTTCTAATTCTACAATGTTAGTTCATTTCCTCCATGCTCCTGCAAAGGGCTGTTCAAAGGAGAAACTGCTGACAATGTAAGTGGTGGAGATTCAAAACCAGTCCAATATTTTGAATATTTTTGTACATTATTGAAAAATATCAAGATAAAATGATTAAGTTTGAGAAAGTCAAAGCCCACAGAGGCATTTAATGCAATATGCTCTTCATGTGAACATCTGCTTTATTTAGCTCAAATTAAAGAAATGGAATATTTTAGAATAGAGATAAATGACATTAGAGCAGATCAAAACTGGTAAGTAATGGTAATAGAAATTGATAGAATATCTTTTCAAGAGCAAATATTTTTTAACATACAGAAACAAATTAAAAAATCCCAAACCTCAAAACACTCAAAGGGCAACCAACTTTTAGAGTGCTTATTGCAGAAAACACTAAACACCAAAAATTGCAGTGAAAACCACTGAGATTTAGGAAGTAATGTACCTTTATTGACATTTTTTGTTATTGTTGTTTTGCCTTTTTTTTTTTCTTTTTGACTGTCCTGACCTTCACCCAGCAGTCAGGCAGAAAATAGACATAGGAGGAAATTGAGGAGGCTATCCAGCCCATCTCTTGGATCTCACCTTGGATCTCTGCTTGTTGCCCTGAAAATATTTTTCTAATTTGCTTTTAAAAACTGCTAACTTTACAGCCTCACTGGGCAACTAATTCAATATTTCTTCCCAGCAAAAAGCTTTAATTCCTAGTCTCTAACCTAGCTGTCCACTTTCTTTGAAGCCTTTACTTCTTCCCTATCCATACTGGATGTGGAGAACAGTTTGTCCTCAATCACAGCTCTTTTCAAATACATGTGCACATCAAAAAATTATTACTCTTTCTGCCTTTCTGCAACTAACCACCCACATACTTTGCGAATGTTCTTTCTAAGTACCTCTTCTCAGCCCTCTTATTGTTCTTCATTTTCTTCTCTGGATAGGCCTTGATTGTTCTGTGCCTTCCTTGAAGAGCAATGCCCCAAACTGGAGACAAGAAACCACTCCAGGCGAGGCCCTGCCCATTCTAGGAAAGGAGTCTTTACTCATACAACCCAGTGTGCTCTTTGTCTTTTGGAAACTAACAATTTAATATCTTTATTAATATAGATAAATATATAACTATATATAAAAATAAATATATGTAAATAAATATATGTAAATATAAATCTATAATTTATTAATATCTTTAATATGATTTATTATTTTCTTAACAAATCTCTGAGCAAAGTCTGCCATCACTACCAAATCTTATGCTTCAGAGGACTGTGATCATTGCTAAAAATAAACAAATTGCCTCAAATACTTAATCGTCCTAGAGATTGAGAATGAAAAGATCTAATAAACAAAGATTTGGGAAAACAATTTTCTATGTTATGAGAGGCCTTTACAGCCAGAAGTTCTAGTCAGAATGGTATTTGACAGCTTCTACTGCTCTCTCTCACCTCCACACATTGATTTTCACCTTGTACAGTACTTTATCTTCAATTAGGCACAAGGTGTTATGCCTGAGACCACTTAGATACCCATCAGACACACTATGACCAACAAGTGCTGCTGTGGAGACCAAGAGTAGAAAAACTGATCTGGCTGTCTGACAGGCTGAAAAAGGTTTCTTTGTAGCTGCAGGCTAAAACATGAACTATAAGCAATGTAATTATAAAGTAGATTGAAAACAAAATCCATGGTTACCCAGCTCCCTCATTATGATCAGATCACTTGGCACATCACTGCAAAGAATTTTACTTTGGGAAAAAGAATAAATTTTTCATGATTAGTTCAATTAAAAAAAAAACAAAAAAACACTATTTTATGAGTCCAGAAGATGGTTGAAGGGTCAGAAGGAAATAATTCGTTTTTATTTTGTTTTAGAAATTAATTCCAATTTCTCTAGCCATTTATTACAAATTCCTGGATATTAAATACAAGGCACTAAAATAAAAAGTTTAAATCATTATGCATTAGTATTTTTGGAATGAAAATTAGAATGTGCTGCCACTTTTGCAGTCCAAGTCATTATGTTTTATGACTTGGATTAATATTGTACTATAAAATATAGTAAATAACTGTTAAAAGTAGTCATTTGCTCGGGATTATTATGGTTTTAGTTTTGGGAATGGTTCAGCCTCTTTTTTTTTTTTTTTTTTTTTTCTGTATACGTAGAAGCTTTCTGAATTTTACTGCTCAGTTTTAACAATGTTTTGCCATACTGAGTGGAGAGTCCATGTTAAGAAGTCATATACATTTCAGTTGTAAATAAGCTACCAACTACTGTGTTTGATATCACTGCTTCAGTTGTAGCAAGCTGCATGCAGTAAATACATCTTCCTATTTTTAAACCATCACCTCATATGGGAAAGCTATGTTTGCTCAGAAGCCATTCTTAGCCAAGGAAGCTGAGGGGGTGTTGTGGTAGCTCATTAAAGGAGACAGTAAAATAATCCAGAGGGGCAACAAACACTGGGCTTTAGTTAGTTGATTTTATTCACGAGTGCAAGATCTTTGTGATAACAACATCCACAATTAACTGGAGTGATTGTTATAAGGAATAGGCTTAACAATTAGTAAATAGCAACTAGCAATTAGTGCAACTACATGGACATTGTTTGTCCAATCAAATGCTATAACATTTCTTCTCCCTGAATGTACAGGGGGCTCTCAACCTTATAAGGAGTTGTCTTAGCTCAGCCTCCCAGGTTAAGGGGAGCAGAGGGATACTCACAGTCCAACAGGAAGAGTTGGTCAGGTGTTGTTCCTGATCCCTGCTCAACTCATCAGTGCTAGACTCTGTCTTTTATACCCTTAAGGAAGGAGTATGTGATGGTGCTATGGTCATACTTATAAGGTGATCCTTTCAGTATCTTCAGGCAAGTTCCATAAGATTGCCCGTTCTTTGCACTCTCAGAGGTGACTTTTGTTCCTGTATCGAGTGTATTGCAAGTATATCAGTTCTTTACTGAATTGGGTATTGTTTCCAAATATTAGTGAAGCAAGGCCATGCTTCCTCCACAAGACTTCCCACTTTCCTATCTTGTTGGAGACAGTACCTAAAGTTTCACCATGTTTTTTCTGACGTGTCAGCAGATCATGTAATTTGGTGGTTTCAGTAGTTAACTCTTTATTCGACCATCGGGGGGAGTCTTTCTTTTCTAAGCAACCAACGTTATATACCAGGAGTCTCAGCATAACATAATACACAACTCCAACCTTTACTCCAACAGTTTACAAGCCATATTAGCATACTGAAATGTTCAAATATGTATAACCAGACAAAAAGGAATTTAATATTCGGATTCTAGGTGCCCCAAGCTGGACTGAGGCTTTATGTTTCCTCTTCTGACCCAGTACCTTATTGAGAAAAATAATGACCGTAATGGCAGTTACCAGCTTTACCTGGGGCCTCCACTCACACCAACTGCCCATGGGCCTTGTGATCCCTTTTAAACTAGATCTGGACTTTCAGTGCCCCTTGAGCAACACTGGAGAAGTGTTTCTGGCTCAGACACATCTGTGCACATTCCTGCCTGTGGACACCATTGATCTGGTTGACCTTGAGCTTGAATCTGCACTGTAGTTTTCTGGCTTATTTATTTATTTATTTATTTTTCTTTCTCTGTAGTTCATCATTCCAAGGAATCTGCAAGGCCCTTTCATATCTGCTGGGAAGGACTTCTGTGGGTTGGCCTAAATTATGCTGTCATTTGTCTGCACAGTTTACTTAAGCCACCAGTCACTCTTCTGCTGTTTTTTCCAGATCAAGATGCCATCTCTGCAGACCTCAATATCTCTCAGAATAGCAGACATTTGTTTTTGTTGGAAAGGCTTTATGTGCCGTATATAAATCCATCCCCAATTTAATGGTGTTTTTCTTTTTTTTTTCCTCCACAGCTGTGTTAAACACAGATATCCTGGCTTAGGTATACAATTTGAACTACACTGATTAGCAAACAAATGATGTCATTCATTTTTTTTCCCCACAGTTACTCTTTCCTTTTCCTCTGTAGGACATTGACAAATATTTCTTCTTTCATTCATGTCTATGTAAAATGAGATCTATTTTTTTTCTCTTCTCCTATGGTAATCAACTTACATACTCATTCTATTTGTTTCTCTACTCATGCTATAATTACTAAACCTGTGAACCTATTAAAATTCACATCTATCCTGTGTCATTGGATGGGAGAATGTGTAGTTTGGAACAAAAGGTCTATTTTCTTTCCCTGAAAAATGACCTCAAAATCTTTTGTTGGGGCTTAAGATGTTTCATAAACATAATTATTATTCCCTTGGCACCTTTGCAGACTGTAATCTTTTTCAATTCTTTTTGCTTAATCACTTTGCATATTCTTTTTCAAATGAATTTTCCCCCATAAGTCCTTTGTTTCAAAAATAAATGCCTTGCTTTGGGCTTTTCTTTTACTGATAATATCATGGCTCTTCTATTACTTTGACTCCTGTACTATCCTACTTAAGAAATGTTCCATTTGCTTTGAGACTGAGAATAAAGATTATAGCCTTTGGAGTAATCTTCTCACTATTTGTAGTGCACCAGTATGTGTACCAATATAGTGGACAGGTACACCAATAGGGAAATCCATTCCAGAGCCGAATATTTCTGAATTCAGGCTATTGATTTTGTTTTATGTTTTGTAATAATTAATCATTTACTTTTCAAATCAAATACCCTGCTTAATAAGCCAGGTCTTATGAATTTGGTATTTAGAGTTGCAAGGTAGCTTGCAACTCAGCAGCTAGGGAGAGTTCTATAACTCTAACATTATGTATCTGCTGAGGTTATACAGCTGCACATTTATAATATAGATTAATGTGTGAAATCCTCTCACTGGCTGAGGAAGTGCCCTATTTCATAGGCAAGAGCTTCAACCCATGAACTGCTGTGCAAAAGCTCTTTTGGTGATGAGTTAGTATTATAGACTTCCTCATAGGAGAATGCGTTTCAGACATAACCTTCTCTTTAGCACTTCATATTAGCTAGTTTAAATATCTTGGTGGTCAGCCTGCTTCTTGTTGTGGATACCAAACCATTCACTTCACTTTGCCTAATTAATCTACGTATTCAAAAGTTCTGAATGCTTCTGTTGTTTTATAAATTTAATTATATAAAGTTTTGGTTTGTTTTATTTTTGTGCTCTTAATAGCTTACTTGTTCAGCTGTCTCTTATTTTGATACTTTGATCTCTTAATCAAACTAAGAACACAGGCATGATGTTTTACTCCATTTAGAAAACTGAAATGCAGTAAGCTGACTGATGAATAATGGCTGCATTTCTGATAATCACTTTATATTTTATTTAAGGATCTAATCATCATCTTAAAAAAAATATTTCCTCATTATGGGGGAAAATTTGTCCTTGAAATTGGGCAAAACCAAATATTTTCAATTTTTTCAGTTAACCAGAATTTCTTGACCTCTTGATCTCTGGAAATATTCAGTGAAGTTACTACAAATCTCCTTGATAACAGTGGCATATGTTGCAATAAACCAAAATCATTGCTAAGTTTAGAAAACTTTTGCTAACTCTTCAAATAAAGTGTTTAAAAATAAATAAATAAATAAAAAGCTCAACAAAGAAATTTTGAAAGCCTGTAAAAGGTTTTGGCCATTACTAATGAATTGACAAGGTGTTGCCTAATGAAGATTCAAGACCAGTTTTCTAACATATTGTGCAACTTATGGTTCCATCTTGGACTGTGCCAACACTAGAAGTGGGAATGATAGCTATAAGATATGTTGCAATTTTTGACTGATAGCTATGAAACAGCATCAGACAGACTTCCTCAGACAGGCTATACAATTCTAGACTCATACCATGGTTTTACAGGTAGCTGAACCTTGTTGCAGGCAGAATGGGAAAATCCTGCTCACATATTCCTCTGCTTGTTGCTCTCCCAGATGTGTTCCCTTACACCTCTGCTGCTTTTAGCCTCATGGTCAAAGTCCTGCTCTGTTAAATTAGCTGTGGCATTAGCTGGCTCTTCTCTTGAGATAATTGCATCTTGCATTCTAGAAGTCTCTAGGTGTTTTGCCTCATCCTCCATCCCCTCAGTCACCTTGGTTTTCTGCCAGGTGAGTTGGCTGAGAGAGTGCTGAAACGAACTTCGGATCTGGAGGAAGTATCTATGAATTGGCAGGAGAGGAGAGAGGTTTAATCAGCTAATTATTTCAGAAAATGCCAGTCTCAAGGCCACCAAAACTTCCTTCTTGATTCCTGTGCAGGCTAAACTAAAATTATACTGCAATACTGTCTTCAGGGAGATTAAAAGGAGACACTTTTCTTCTAAACACAAGTGAAGTGACTTCTGTATGGGAAGAGCTATTTTATGAAAATCCCTGGTAAGGACACTCAAACTAAATTTATATATGTCGTTAAGCTCACCATAAAGATGTGAGAATGTACTAGGAAATGACTTTTGCATATAAATCGTCTTTCTCTGCTGTGTTGCGAGAGAGGTGTTGTCTGTTCATACAGGAGCTGTCTTATTTGTTGGTGTAACTGAACCTTTCATATTCAAAAGTGAATTCAATTGTGAGTAAAGGCTATATTAGTAGATGCTGCACCCCTTAAAAGTAACACTTCAGTTCTCAAAATACCTATAACAACTACAAGTACTACACAGTCTATGCCTTTTGCATAGGGTGTAATCTGTTATTGGAGAACTAGATTTTGAAGACTGAATTTCTTAGGAATGTTTAGATATTAGCTAATACTTGGAAAATGCGGCCTCTGGAAAAAAAAAAAATGGAAAGATTTCTTTAAGAATAATTTGATTTTGGCCTCCAAAAGGTAATATCTTTATACAAGCACAACTGTAGAGCTATAGTTATGCATAGATTCCTGGACTTTAAGGTCAGAAGAAAACCTTTATGTAACCCTCATTGAAATAAAAGTTCAAGCACCCTGTTTGCCCCTAAATCAAGTATATCTAATTCTGGAAGCACATTATATGTCAACTTTTCAGGAACAGAGAACACTGGAGAAATAGAGGAAATGTCTGAAATAATCTTTGTCCCAAAACCAAGATAGAATTTAGGATTCTAATTGGAATAGAGTTAAATTAGAATTTAGAAATCTAAATCTGAAATTGAGTCTAGCCTCTCTGAAAATCTCTTTAGTTGTCACTGAACCCTAAAAGTACCCAAGAGTATTCAAACTCCACTACTGCATTCCTGGATAATTACAGTCCTGCATCTACCATGCTGCCTAGAGCCATCTTGACAGTATGATGAAGCAAAGTGCCTAGAGAGGAAGAACCACAACAGGGACCTACATCTTCCCTTGTGTTCTCAGGCTGATTAGCTCATTAACCCAATCCCCTTGTATTTCTCCAAATTTAATTTGCTAATCTAAGATACTAGTAGTAAATATGCCCCTCATCTTTCTTCTTCTCCTTTTGACACGTGTATAGAATAGGTTTTGTGCTAAATAAGATAATATTTTACACAAGGTAGTAATTTAGTCTGTGCTGTATATGTTTATTAAGCTATTTACAGTTTCAATGGAATGTTTTCGTCCTGTTAAAGATATTTCTTCCTAATTGTAACATTTCTCAAGGCATTATGTATATATATATATATATATATATATTCTGTCTTTATGTATTTCTGTCCATTTACAGACCAGTTCTGTGGTGCTATCTTCGATGCTTTTTGAACTAGCATCTAGCACGGTCTGGTTTAAACTCTGCTTCAGCTCTTCCTTGTTCAGTGTGAGTAAGAATTTTCTTTTGAATCCAGAAGACAAATGAATGCCAGCAACATGTAACTGCTTTTGATTCTTGACCTATGTGTGAAAGTTTGTTATAGAGTCTAACTGCGGAAATATAAACAGAGAGATATCTTAGCTGCTGCTTAGCCTAAATACATGCCTTAAACTGAAAACAACTCTCTGACAAGAAAGTAAATTTATGTAAACTGCATGAATTGTGTTGAAGCATTTCTGTTGCAAACTTACATTCAGAACTTTGAGTTTTGCCACCAGAGGCATTGTAATATGGCTTGTACATGGCTAAGGAGAGAGAGGAACCCATGCTTGCATTTTTTTTTTTCTACAGCCTTAGTACCAATGCCATCAAAAACTATTGCAAGTTAAAAACAAACAAACAAACAAAAACAGAATAGTATCAATGAGAATGATCTTTAGCTATTTTTGCAAAAGTACTTGAATTTATGATTTTTTGTTTGTTTGTTTGTTTGATAAGTTAGAGCTTTTTGGGGAGGGTGGAACTTCAAGACTTGTTTCTATTTTCTTCTGTTGCCATAAAAGAAGTGAATGAGTGAAATTGTCTATTCCCAGTTTTTCCTAAAAATATTAAAGGGAAGAAAGTGCAAGGCATTAAAAGGAAAGCTAGCTATTTTCTCCTTCTTTCAACCAAGGTATGGAGCCTAGTTTTTTTTTTTTTTTTTTTCTTTAGACATCTAAGTGTCTAAATAAAATGATCTTGAATAATGTTTGTACTTCTGGTTTTATCCTCACAGTTTCTTCTAAGGAATTTCCTAGTGATCTGACCATGCTTTTAAGATATATTTCAATAGTGACAGACCTATATTCTCTGGGAGAATGTAGTTCCTTCAGAATTTATCCTGTCCTCATCACTACCACAAGCAGAGCTACACCAATGCAAGAACACTGGTTAGAACTTGCTTATGTATGCTTCCCATGTTCAACAAATAAAGAGAAGAATAAAGCAAACCTTTAAGATAGAAATTGCCCACTGCAAAATTCATATTTCATCTTTCCCAAACAGTGATTGTCTAGACAAATAGAGAGCCAGAGTGTTGCAATGCTGAGAAACTCTACAGAGTTCACATATGGGGTGGGGAGGGGTGACAATGGATATGCCCCAGTAAAGCCACAGAGGAACTGTAAGTAGAAAGACACAGGTAAAAAGTTTTGCTCTACTTTATCAAAGATTTGAAATTTTAATAACTTCTGCCTTATGCTAACTGATCACAAGAAACTAATACACAGGGAGCTAACACCAGTTTTAAGCAGAAATGTGAAAAATGAAAGCTGCTTCTCTCTTAGATGATCTACCAGATTCAGTGAGAGTTGTAAAATTCTGTGTTTCAGGAATTTGCTAAGTGAAAATTTTTACTGAGGTTATTCCACCAGCATCATGATTTTATAAATTTAGATCATGTTTCCCTTCAGCCTTCTCCTCTCCAACCAAAAGCTTTTAGTTTGTTATCTCTAAGGCCTTACAACCGTTTCAGTTGCCCTTCCCTGTTTTTTGACTTCATCTTGCCTTTGAATGAATGCTGAATACCAGTTAGGGAGTTCAATACTCAACATCAAAAATTATCACCAACAGGTTAATGAAATGAAGTCTCATTTTGTTGATCTCTTAGCTCTGTGATGTTCCTCCTCCTAACAGGAGTCTAAATATAACCAGCATATTTGCTGCCTTGCCATATGTTAATGCCACTTAGGAAGTGCATGCTTGTGTGGGTGTGAAGAATTAACAAAGCTCATTAAAAAATTTCCTGCGACCAAAAATTCTGCCCAGCATTTTCTTCTAGAAAATATTCTTTCAGTGCTTACTCAGAGATTTCATTTCACTTCTTCTGCTTACTTTCTACAAAGGGTGTAATAGAGAGATTTACTAACAGTAATTTTCACTGATATACAGAACTTAAATGCAAATATTAAAGAATATCACTGTTAAATAATTTTTAATTTCACAGATATGAATATCCGTGAACTGGAATGAGTTTCATTCATCTGACCATAGAGCAAGATAAACTTAAGCGTTAAACTTAGAGATAAACTATTTGAGCAATGAAAACATTATAATTTTCCATTATTACAGATTTCCAATTAATTCTTTCAGAATAAGAAACAACCATAAATGAATCACATGGGTTATTAATTGATTAATTTCAAATAAATAAATGTGTGGAAATTATGAACTGTTCACAGACAACTTGCAAACAGAAAAAAGCAAAATTTACCTTATAACTTATTTACTATGAATAATTCTCCCAGCTCTACATGATCACTAGTGCTTTGAGCATCTATTACTTGTATGCTTTTTAAAAATTTGTTTGTTGTTTGATTTTAGTAAAATCATTAGAGTTACAAATGGGAGAATATAGGTTACTCAGTCTAATATATCTCCTGAAATTTTGGCCAGTGTGTCAGCCTTCTTTCAAAAATTCAGCTAAGTTTCATCTGTGACCACTACAAGAGTTTCAGTTCTTACAGCCTTCAGTCCTAATTCACCCAAACTTCTTTATTTACTTAAGCTGAGGCAGAACCATACAGGAAAATTTTGCAGTTATGAAGGAGACCTTGAAATGATGACAGTATTTTACAATATTGAGTGTGCCAAAATGTCACCGTGGTCTTCTCAGAGGAAGAAAAATTTCAGCCCATATAAGATCTTAGTAATCTATGCAAACCATGATGCAATAGTATAGAGTGTAATATATGTAGTATACCTAGTGGGATATGTAGACACTTGCTATGAATCTACATTCAGGGATCTGAAATATATTAAATTTATTATTACGTGAAAACTGTATGAACACATCATCTAAACACTTCATATTACATCCAGTATTTCAGCTACATTAAAACAGTCATGGCAACTTCACCCTACCCAGGTTTTATTTATACATCCCTGCTTACCTATACAGTCTAAATTAAATTATGAACAGTGGATTTTACACACACCTAAGTTGTCTCATTCAGTCAAATTGAATGTAAGAAAAAGCTCATTATCCTAAAAAAAATAATTGAAAGGGGGAAAGAAATGAAGTGCCTGGGTCCTATTTTTCATTTTGTGCTTGGTATATACCTGGGGACTGAAGACTGTATGGCACCCTCAGGAACAGGCCCAATGTATTCCAGGCACATCATTTTGTTTTGCTCTTATGATCATGAGTAAGGTTTCTGGGAAACTTCTAGGGCTTTGACTCATCGACCTCTTTCTCTTGACTTCCTTCCATGGCACCATTGCTGATGGTGCTTTTAACGTAGTATCACAGTTCTCTGGCTTCTGTAATTCATGGCTCACAAGGAGGGTCCTTTAGTTTAGAAATATGAATAGTGAATCCAGAGGCAGAATGGGAAGAAACGTTAATGGGTTAGCTAAAATCTTTTCCCAGCCTTAGCCTGCTTTTGTTATGTGACCGTATAGATGTACATGTGGTTAATGATGGCAGGACAAAGACTTGAACTCTCAGCGATCTACACATCAGCTGTGTTCATTCCTTGTCTTGAGGCAGGTATCAAAGGCTTATACCATAACATCCAAACAGGGTCCTTCAGCATAGCCATCATGTGCCATCTCACAGCAAATTACATACCAAATGTAATGCCAGACTTCAATTCTGTATCTCCTCTCAGATCAGGTTTTTCACTCATACTACCCAGCTCTTCTTGGGAAGCTCTGATGCTATCATTTGATAGCATTCTATGCATAGGCTAGATCATTAGCAGGTTGAGGACAACGCAATCATCAAAATAATGCCATGGAATAAAGAAGCAAGTGTGCATTTTGAAAAAAAAAAGAAAACTACAATCAAATCAATTTTCATTTCAATAAAGTACTAAAGTACAATGAAGAACACTATTAACATCATAAAATCAAAAACTGAGCAGTTAGGAGCTGTTAGATTTGGAGCTTCTTGAGTATCCTTAAGTTAACTCCTATCCATATAGATATGACGCAGAACTAATAAGGCATTTCAACACCTATAAGTCAAGCAATTTAAATTAAACAATAAAAATTTAGAACCTCATATTTTAGCATTTGATATCTACATTGGCATCTATCATCAGGGCATCAAACTCCATTGAATACACAGGGAAAGCTGGATATGAGGATATCTGTGTGTATGTATGTGTTGTAACATGCCAGTATCGGACCTGGTTTAAGTTGTTCTTGGAGATATTCTGACATTAAGGAATCAATTTATGCAAATCTCTTGCTCTCCTTTTTAAGATTTTCCAAATATCTGTAGCCTATTTCTAAAGTACAGAACACTTCATTATGACAGAGAAACAATTCACCAGCTGCACAACTTACCTGATGCTAGAAGTAAAAGGCATAGAGAAGAAAGCACTGGAAAGAGAAACATAGAAACAAAGCTGATAAAAAAGTGAATAAATGTAAGACTCTATTGCAAATTGAACTCCTCAGATATGCAACGGCCATCTAAAAGAGATTAAGATAAGAACTAGAACTTTATATGAATGTAAATGGAGTTATAGAGAAAACTTCTGAAGATAGGATATTTTTCTTGTATTAAGTCATTAATTTTGCTGAAACATTTTCCATTAGAAGGATTACGAAGAAACCAATTATCAGGCAATTCTACAGAAATTTTAAAAAATGTTACACTACTAGTGAAAATGTACATAAGGAATTAATCTTAGAAGACTCTCATTAATCATCCGATGAGAGCATCATGTACTTCAGAATGAAATTCAAAATGTGTACATGCTAAACAGCCCAATTAGCATGTAGTTGCCTGGAGCTAAGGAGTAGGAAAGGGCCAGAACAGGGCTGTATCTTCATTCCTGCAGTTTAATTGCATTTTTAGTTGTAAAACAATGTATTTTATATACTCAGGATGCACAGCTCAGAGACTTCTTGTGGAGACAGGCAACTATATCTTATTCTCAAAGAATAAAGCAGTCGATGCTATTTAAAATCAGTCAGAGAAAGAGCTCCTCCTACCTGGAGAATGGCTTTTTGTGAGAAGCTCAATAATTCTAGAAAATTTTATATGTGTGTTGAGTGTCTTTAGAGAACTGACTAAGGCAAACTCCTTAGAGACATCTACAGACAAATGTCTCACATCTAGAATCCACTCTTGGCACAGTCTGGCTGCTGCTTTATGAAGACTATAAAGATTGGTACGCCTCGGTCTAGATGCCTTGAAAGTTCTGAAGTTTTAAACGAAGTAGGAAAAGTTGATAATGAAACCTTAATAAACCTCTAGGATTAGCTACAATCAGTTCTCAGAGTTTGTCATTTTGGAGTTGGGAACCTAAACTCTTTAAGCCCTGAATTTGATGCAGAAATATTGTGATAGATGTATGTCATAGATGTATTCTTTCATTCTGCTATTTTTTTTTTCAAAGAATGCCTTTGCTTGTCTTTATCAAAACTTTTGTATCTTTCCCCCTCACCTTACCAAAGAATGAGTAGGTGTTGGTGCAGTGTGTAATCACAGCCATTGAAGAGGGATAATACTGTCTTCCTATTGTCTTGTTGCGTCCTGGAGAAACAAATTATTTACCACCCTGCCATGATATTGAGCAAGCTGTCCATATGAATTTTTTTCAAAGGAGTTCTCCAATTTTATGTGCCTCTTTTCTGTGTGTCTGATATCAGTCTAACATATTGAGAGCAACTGTACCCCATGAGCAAAGCCTGTGGATGCTGTGTTTTAGAGAATAATTCTGTTATGTGTTTTTGAAAAGCACTTCTGTAAAATATCTAAGATAGGATATCTATATTGAGTAGAAACCTCTAACTTTAATGTCTCTGTTGTAAAGTGGAGATAATTGAATCACTCTAATTCACACTGTTATTTTGAAAATAAATTGTTATATTGCAGTGATATAAGAAAATATTCCTAGAAAAATGAAAGAGTCTATAATCAGTACACAATTTGAAGTGTGAGCTAATGTAAAAGGCACACACTGAAGAAAGCAAAGTATTAAACGGTTTGTCAGGAACACCCATGTCAGCCATTCTTCATGGTCCGTTCTGGTGGTCTTCTGTAGAGAATAATGACTGATTATGATCCATCAGTTTTTTGATTTGGTTTGGTTATATGGGAATTTATTTTAAATTACTGAGAGCATTGAAATGTTAGAAATAGACCTAGGGGTGATGAATTAATAGGAATGTTACAGGTAATCCAGTAAAATTACCAAAAAAATGCACTGTAATATTTGTTCTGTGATCTATCACTGAAATTATTCTCTCCCTGCAAGGAAGTCTCAAGAATTTGGGGGTATTTTTATTAACATGTACAGTATGCGTCATTTTCATGCAACTATTTGACAGTGTATAAATGAAGGTGATTTTTGAGCATACTGGTGTTTTACATAAACCAGGGATCAGTGAAAATTAAAAATTTTGTGAATGAAAAAAACATAGTTATTCCACTTGCATCATAAATTAGAAATTTCTATAAATCTCAGTTAAAGGGTTCCTTACTTCCTAGGTCTAGGAGAAAGGAATGTGCTTTGGGGATAATTTTAAACCTATTAATAATATATGGAAGAAATAAAATGTAAAAGTGGTATGAAGTCCTTTGTTTGTTTGTTTGTTTTGCAGGAGTGAATGCATGTAATGGCACTGAGAATCAGTTATATAAATGAAGTGTGGAGAATTTTATTCTGTATATGGTTTCAGCCTTTTCCTTTAAGATATTTTCCTTTCCTTTGTAAAATCATCTGGATCATGTAAGCCATTAGCCTAAGGAAGAAAATGCTAATTTCCTTACTTATAACTGGAGGGCTAGGTGGAGAGAGTTAGAGCATGTAACCAACCATTCAAGAAGCTGTTTGGAAGGAGATTTACAATATCTGAAGTTAAAAATGCCTCACTGTGTCGGCAAGGCACTTCAAAGAATTTCAGGCGAAGACAGAAATAGAATACTGTTTGGTTTTGTACTTTTTTTTATCTTGGATGATTTTATAACACAAGTTTAGAGTAAAAAGTACCCTAGCTTAGGTAACAAAAACTCAATGAGGTATTTAGAGGATACATCTGATACATTAGTTAATGAGTCTGTGATATATACATATACTGTATGGTCACATACAGTGAAAGACTGAAACGCAACAGTCGTAGGGAAATGTTGGTTGGACATTTGGACATAGGGAAACAAAAACATCCTCTCAGTGCAGATGGTTATGCACAGGAATAGGCTGCCTAGAGCCTGGTAGGCTGCCCTGGTAAACATAGGCAGGTAACTATGACTTTGGCCCTTTGTAACTCTTTTTGGCCCTCTGACTATTTCTGTGTCTTCTGACTGTCTTTCCAAACTGCTCTGGGATATGGAAATGTAAAGGGACACAGATGCCCAAAGAATCTTACATTTTGATTTCATCATATTTCCTTATTACCTAAATCACTCTCTGGCTTTTAACTGTTAAAGTCATAAATATGGGTGAGTTCAATTCACAGATATGAAGCAACAATCTCTGATATCTTATTTACTTACTAAACAGGACTAAAGAAGAGATGACTCCTAGTTATCTTATATTGCCTTCAGATGAGGTGATGACACAGTTTTATTTTCTGACTTAAAATATTTGTGCAGCGTTGAACACTTTTGCAAGGACTAGGAAATGAAAGTCTATGTTAATGGCTATATTATAGCCTTTAATGCTTGAATATATTGTGCTGTCTAAATGGCAGAGTAAAACAGGTGTTTTACAGGGGAAACAAAGTAATACTTCTCTAACACAGATTATAAGCTCTTTCTAAGAGAAAATTTAAGCAGAAATTAATAATACATGAACTGCAAATTGGATGGCTGATTTTTGAAGTGTGGCTATGTCATGTGCTGATAAACCAAACTAAGTAAGTCAGAGAGAGTTTCTAAGTTTTATACCTGTTGCCTAAAATTGAACTTAAGGAGGCATTTTGTGTTGGTTATTGAGACCTGCAAAACAACTTAAATAGTGTATAGTGCTATAATCTACTGCAATGCGATTAGGATTTGATTTTTTGCCTCTTCTATTGTCATGTTTGTCTTTGCTTTTTAGCTTGCTAAAGGGGCAACACTGTTCTCAGCCTTCATAAGGATCTGCAAGTATGTATTCATAAAAACAACAAATTATAAACATGTCACATACAAAATTTCACAGAGTTTATGTGAAAGGAAATTGAAGTTCATTGAAAATGGAACTGAATCTTGTCCAAACAACCTCAGATACACTAATCCACTTTTACTGTTGTTATATATTACAGAGTTCTTTATCCATGCATACTGTCATTAACCACACAGTATGTTTTGATAAATGCTCCCCTTCTTGACAAGTCATACTGACTCTTTGACTCATGTCTTTGTTGACTGTTTATTTTTTTGTTAACTTTGGAGAAAGAGAAGCCATATTCAAGTGAAAGAAACTGATACAATGGAAAAGCAATTACCTCCTGTGGCATGTGTGTGGTGGAACTATCTGTTTTCACTCTAACACTCTTAGATAATTTCTTAATATTTAAGAAATAATAAGCAATCATAGCCTAATAGCACTACTTTCTTTGTATTTAAGATTGATAATTACCAGTATCACTTATGTAACTTGATTTGGTCAAGCAATATTCCCCAAAATTGAAAATGTGTTCTATTTTAATTTGTTGAGTAGTTCCTTCATTTTAACAGACAACAATGAAATTGCAACAACAAAAAAGGATTTGTTGTATGACCTTCAAACTATCTATATATCCATCTATACATGTTTTAGTTATTAAATCTATCTAAACATTGCTTTGATTGGCTTTTCTTCGGGGTTTTCCTTTGCCTCAGAAACAGTTATGTATATGCTTTGTAATATACATACAGGCCTGTTTGCCTCTCTGCTGCTGTTTCTGACAAGAATCCACAGTTTGTTTTCATGTATGGAGGTTTATACGGCACCATCAGAAAGATAGGCCAGTTACCCTAGCCTTGCCAAAGAAGTCACAAATGTGTCTACAATGCTGGTTACTCAAAAATTGGTTAGACAAAATTATGTTCTTGCCTGTGGTTGTTATTTTGCATGCTCAAGCAGAGAGGTTGGCCCAGCTTTAGAAGGGAAAAGATGACATATAACATCACTGTGCAGACTAAGGTATCCCTGTATAGATAGAATATGTAAGGCTTAGGCAAGGACGTGGAAGCAGGTAGTCCAAATTTGACTAGAAGGATGGTAGGTAATGATCTGAGTTTGTTTTTGCTGGTTAGCATCCAACAGTAAGTTCAGTAAACCTGTGCGTTAGACATACTTAAGCTTCGTATTTGCTCCTTTTTCTTCTTATTTCCCTCTACTTGCAGAGTTTTCTGTTTTTGTCTGTAATTCAGATATTTATTTATATAATACACTATGCATGTTTCTGTGGCAATCCGTTATCAGCTAAGCTTACAGGCACCCGTCTTACATGTGTCAAAGACCCAAACTGGGTAAGTCCGGGTCTGGTAGATCACAGTTCTGCACAGTCTGTGCTTATTTCTTCTTGTCTGTCTATCCATCTTAAGGGTTCAGACACAGTGTTTAATGCCATGTGGCACGAGTTTAGTAACATGGCAGAAGTATCAGACAGTATCAGAGGCCATTCTCATTGTGCTGTCCTCAGCAGGGTTATGGGATGTAGCAGAGCAAAAGCATCTACAGTACCTATAGGTCCACATCACTGTGGTGGAATTCCTAAAAAGAGAGATTGGGAACTGCCATAATTATCTGGAGTTTTGCTATAACAAACCCAAAACAAATTGTCCACAAAACGCAAGTTTTCTTGCTGTCTGCTTGAAAAATGTTTTGACAGTACAGTTGACCAGGTACATCTGTGAAATCTCATCCTGTAATTAAACTGATTACTTGGAATCCTGTAGCTCTCGGCTTGAAATTTCCCTTAGCCAGGAAAATTTGCAAAAGCTCCTGCTAGTCTCACATCCTGCAGTAGAAAGAGTAGATCACTGGTTAAGTGCCTTAGATCTTCTAGCTGATCTTAGTTTTGGGTTGTTTTGTGTGTTTTTTTGTTTGTTTATTTGTTTCTGCTGTGGAAAGTCCTAGAAATAGGGACAGAGACGTTTACGTGAATATTTTTTTTCTGAGAAAAACATGACAAAAATTTTTGAAAGAGTTACTGTTGATTTTTTTTTCTCTTAGCCACAAATATGTGTTGCTTTTCTAGAAATATGTTTTCATGCCATAGTTACTTCTAGTTGCCTGAATTTCCAGTCAGGAATATGTCTGAGTCTTAGTTGCTCTCACATTTGATATTAGACAACCTTCTTGGAAGACTCACTTTTAACACCTGAAACTGTGGAAGAGAAAACATGCTTTATCATTTGTAACAATCACCACAAAGTGATGAATCTTTGTGACAGAGGGAACTCAATAGTGAAGAAATATGCTGCTTGTGATGAAGGGAATACAGCTGAATATGTTTTTTACCCCTTTTCATTGTGTGCTTTCTCACCTGTTTGAAGGTTTTCTTTCTATGTGTCACTTCTATGCTGTTAGAAGTTATATCTTTTGTTAAATAATTTAGAGCTTTCCAGTCTGCCAAACGGGGCAGGATTAAAGCTGGTTGTTTCCCTCCCCCCTTTCTTTCTTCTTTCTCTCTCCCCCTCCCTCTCCTTGCTCCCCTTCTATTGGCCTGCTGCTATCTTTTACAAAACAGAAGAAGGAAGGCAAAATGAAAAGAATTAACATCCATGTACTGTAGCTGTGTTTGGTTGTTCCTGAAAGAAGTAACAAGGCAGAGATCAGATCAGAAAACCTATTTTACATTATGTTCTTTTGTGGAAACAAATCTTCTATCTAAACACTTCAAAGTTTATTATTTTTTTTTTAATTCTAACTTGTTTTTCTACTTTTAATGTTTCAGGTGAAATGTTAATCATAAGCTTTTGAAGATGGAAGTTATTTAAAGCTAGAATTTACATATGAAATGATTAACCAGTTTCAAAATAACGACCTCAGACAACACTTATTCTATTGATTTGCACTTGTCTTCACTGACATGGTAATATAAAAGTCTTCACTTAGCATACATCACTGCTGATCCACTTCTGTTTTTTCCTGACATTGTATTCTTGCATCATGTGATTTAGTTAGGAAACTAATAAGCCAATAAGGAGCTCCTCCATCGTTATGAAGGATGATCTCAAAAAATCGCAGACGCTTTGACATATTTAGTAAATGCTTTAATTGCTGGACTCTATCCATAATTTTCTTCTTTCCTGAACAAAATTATTCGGAAAACAATGACAAGAAAACACTAATAGTAATGACAAGAAAACACTAATAAAAAAAATGTTATATAGAGACTCTTCTTGATCCAGTGGTTACAGTAGCTGGTAAGTATTCAAGGATTTAGAAAAAGGAAAAACTTCCTCGATTGCTTTATGGATAATCCACTACCTTTGGCCACAAGCCAGTGGTCATGGCTGTCATGACATTGTGAGGGTTATCAAAACCACTTTAAATTAGTTTTACTCACTTTCATCACAGCTGTCAAAATGATGTGATGGTCAGGGCCTTCTTCTCTCACTAAAAATTCTTAAAAAGCCTTCATCTTACATAAAAGAAAATTATCTTATTCAATCTGTTCATCTATCTTATGATCTATCTTATTCAATTCTGTTGCTCAGTGTCAATGCAAGACCATAAAACTGATCTTTTTGACCTAGATGCAGTATTTTCTGAGAGCAGCTGGCTGTATTTCTTCCTTTTTCATCTGATGCCATCAATATCACCACCTAGTTGATTTTGTGTTTGTGAGAAATAAGGACTTGGATAAAAGCCATCAAACAACAACAACAATAAAAACAGGAGTCTTCACTTTAACCAAAGCATAAATGAGGAAACACATCACACAACTGACAGACAACAAGTTGGGAGAGTACTTACCTACTGACTGCCAAGGAATGCATGATCAGAATGTCCTGTTGCATTTATATCTTCTGTATGTTAAAATTGTCACGTCCACTATTGCACACTTTCCCCTTTTCCCTTCCTGCCTTTGGTTCAGTAAAGTAAGTAGCTCATTTTTTTGCCCATTAAAACTATGCCAATGTATGTCAAGTAAATTGTGCAGAGCTGCTCCCATGAATGCGCCTAGACACTCTGTAGTAAGGATGAGAGAAAGTGGTTCATGTGATAGAGAACAGTGCTTGGTGTGTGGCCAAAAGGATTTTGATACAAGAAGCTCAACATAATAGGCTTGTGGGTTTTTTATAAAAAAACACACCTCTTACTCCTAACAGAGTGCTTGCTTTTCATTATTACTTTTTCCCATGTGGATTTAAACTTCTTGCCCTCAGCTGAATTAAAGCAATCTGGAACTCAAGTTGCTTTTCAGAGTTTTTTTTTTTTTTTTTTTTTTTTTTTTTTTTTTTTGACTCTCATCTAGCTGATCAGCCCAGGATCAACAGTACTGATAAGGCTAGTTAAGGCCTGCTTATCTACATGCACATACTTTCTGCCATACTATAATAAACCTGCCTCAGCTCCCCGTTCTTACTGTGTCTTCTGTAGTGCTGCTGCTCTTCAAAAGGGGGTGATGCCTTCTGACATCACTTAGTTTCAGAGTTCACTTGCTCTGCTTGACTCTTCCTGAGATATACCTTACATCTGTCTGTAGATATAAGGAAAGTTTTATTCTCGTATTCAGGTTTTTCATTATGAACACCAGGAGTGGAAATATATTTGTTTGGAATTTAAATACAAAACTTGAAACTGTTTAATTGCTATGGAAGCTGGAGCCAAAAGATCCATGTATCAGTCACCTTCCTGTTTTGCATATTTAAAACTACAGTTGGTGCACACGTTGCATTTATTATATACACTAAGTCCCAATACTGCTATTCATGCACATTGCATTCTTCTTGGAGTACTTCCTACACAAATGCACTAGTTGGCAAAAGTTAATACTAAGATAATTCCTTAATATCTTTCTGGTTTCATATGGATATTCATATAAGTATGTGAAATCATGGACTATCTTCTTAAAAAAACATTGTGTGAAAAGCATACTTAAAGCCAAAATCATAATCTTATTACAGTTTTATTTACTGACATTTACATTTAGCACTTGTATTCTTTAAACTTTGATGGTTGCCAAAAAGAGATGCCCATTCTGAATGGTATCTAATGCAGGAATAACACAAGTTATTTTTACACCAGACTAAGTAAACACAGGGCTATGAGACTTAACATAGAAATATTTGTTATGTAGAAGTGGAAAAATAGACCTAAAAACAGTATTTTCCCATGCCATATTTTTGCTGTAAGGAGATCCAACTTTAGCAAAAATATAAAGTCCAAGGCTTCTGGAGTGGAAGAGGATTGGGAATCTGATTTTACTAATGGAGAGCTCTGACTTTAAGCTTTGTCTGGAGAGTGGGCACTGTTCCTTGGGTCTGCATCCTTTCATGCTCAAGGGTCAAACTAATCTATCAGGGATGGTCTTAGGAGGTAAGCACTTTAGTTTTACCTGTCTCATTTCTCATGTCTGACTGGGGCATGTCCAACCTTGTGAGCAAGTCTCTGCTTATGTAACTGAACAAATGTTTCGACGCAAAGGAAGAGGATGACTAATTGATTTAGGTACTTCAGAGGTTTGGTGGAGCTTGGCAGGGGAGCAGTCTGACTTACTTGCAGAGACTTAATTCCAAAAGTCCAGCCTGATGGAATCATTTCCTGTAGAGTTTTGCAATAAATAAACGACTTTCAGTGATGCATATTGAACAGCTTGTTAGTTCATTTGATATTGCTACCAAAAGGTGCATTAGCACATATTTTGTCTACTGCTACCCTAAAATCAGGATTTAAGACTGCTCTGTTGCAGTATTGTCCACTCTTAAGCAAAAAAGTCAAAGATGTCTCTACTGAATTGTCAAAGTAGCCATCTGAAGAAAAATTATTTTAGTCTCTCTAAGGAAGAACTGCTCTACATCACAAATATATATCATAACTGCTTTACATCTGAAAGAAATATGTTTATGACATATTTTGAAGGAAAGAATCCTAAGAAGTCAAAGATTTATGTAAGAAAAGCATAATTCCTATACTCTATTAACATACAAGATGGTAACATTCATGCACAAGGAAACATAGATTGCCTGAAAATGGATGTTTTTTTTGTGAAGAAAAGAAAGCGAGAGAGAACAGAACAATACTCTTGACCAGATTCTTCAAAGTTACTTCAAATGGAAGTGTTACCTTTTTAGTGCCTCCCCTGTCTCAGCGCTTGTTGCATATATTAGACCTGCTTCAAGGCAATTTGAACATACAAGTTCAGTGTTTGAAAACTTCTTTGTTTGTCATTCATGAAAGACGATCTATTCATATTTGATTTTATCCCTCTTCTCTTTGCCCTTATTTGGACTTCACATGTCTGGCAGATACAAATGTATAGAAAACAATCCATATTGCTTTGTATTGGCTTCATGTGTAATACAAAGGAAATTCCCCATAGCATTAGAATTGTGTGCATAAGTTCCTCTTAGAAGTGCACCCTTAGTGAGAGCAGCATAATAAGAAGCTGAGATGTAAGATAAATTTTAACTTAAGAATGATGCTGATTCCAGTTTGTGTCCTAATGATCTTGACAAAAGAAAAAAAAAGTGAAGCTAATGAATGTACCAATAACTATTTTGTGTTAACTTTTGATACATTACATCTAGCATGGCTAGAGCTATTGGTACAGTCTGTCAGTCATAACCACCCATCACAGAGATTAAAAAGCCCAGAGACAGAGAATATTGGCCTTCAAATCATTAATATAATCAAATTCTTTCTACTCCTCCATTTTTTAATTTTTGCAAGACTGAGCACTGAAAAGAGACCAATAATTTCTAACACCATTTAATTTTCTTCTTCAAAAAGTAAAGCTATTTTTTTTGATTAGATATCAGAAAAATGATCTGCAAGCTTACTCTATCTAAGGGCATACTCATTGGTATGCCCTTAAACTTACCAGCTCACCAAGACTATCTTTCTGTAATTCTAGAGTTAGAATTTCAAACAATCCTTGCTTTTCAACAATATTTTGAGGGCTTTCTTTTTTTTCCCTTCCTTTTCACTCTCCATCTTCTTGAATTCTGTTTGAGAAACTGTCTTTACAAAGAAAAGTGTTAAACAAAATAATCCCACTGTCTTGTATATAGTATAAGCTGACTTGTATTCTGTTCTCATCAGTGAAATCTTGTCACTGAGAATAACCTACTTGTATTTGAGTAGGAACCAAGTGATGAAACTTCTGAGGTCTAATGAGAAAAGGAAGGTAGTTTCATTATCTAATATTTCTGGCTGTTGTGATGAGCTAAAGATGGATGCACTCTCTCTGATGCATTACAAACCTAATCTGCTGAAGTCCTTCCCAGGACATACATAATGGTGAAATTGTAATTTTTTCCAGATAAAAATGGAGTCTCTTGGTATTTTGGATCTCTAAGACTTTCATCTAAGAACATGGTTTAAAAGTACCTTGTGATTTTGTCTTTTCTGTTAGAGTTATAAAATATATATATATATATATATATTAAAATAAAGCTCTAACATCCAAAGCAATCCATTATAATTCTGAAATAATTAGATAATAATTATTCCCTTTTTGTACATGATATTTTTATAATTACCACAGGATAAAGTGATCTCATTTAAATAGCCTATTTGGTTATGCTATGTATGATTTTTGAGATACTGATGCTCAGGCCATTTATCTGTCTGTTTTGATTGACATTACTTTCTTGCTCAATACTTTCTTTTTGTATTCATCTAAAATAGACTAAATTCATCATGCACTGGATGGAAATTTAAGAATAAGTGTTTAGATAATTGGGCATTAGGGATTCTTAGAAGTCCTTATTATGTGAGAGTGCCCAAATAACATCTGTTCCTACGTTCCCATCATTCAGGGTTGCTTTGTAGTTATCAGGCCTTCAGGGACTTCAGAAGCCAGAAACAAAAGATAGGCTGCTTCAAATCTACTTTGTATAGAGCTTTTTACACCCATCTAGCTAGTGAATATGTCCTAGCTTAGGGTCAGATGGAATATTAGTAAAGAAGTTGTGACTGGGTTTTGACACTCATCAGCATCTGGGTGTCAGAAATACACAAAAGTTGAGGAAAACAACAGTACCAATACATTTCTTTAAACTAGAAGGAGGGCAGATTTTTCAAGGCTTGTTTTAATAATGGTAATTTTCCCCCAAATACCAAAATTTGTTACTAGAGATTTAAAGGAAATGTAATTTAAGTTAAAAAACAAAGCAAAACATAAAAGTAAATTAATCAAGAACAAAAGAGAAAACAGGCAGTACTCCTCAGAGATTTAAATCAGCTAATCAATTGCAAAACATCAGCTTACCTTAATTGTATCTGCCATGTCTCCCAAATCTAATTTAATTATATCCTATTTCTTTCTGTAGGCTGACTGCAATGGCAAAACATGGTGGGATAAATAGGTGATTTGGCCTTCCAGTGGACTGAAGATTATTTTTATCATCTCTCAACATCACTCATAAAATCTTCTCTTCTAATGCTCTTCTAAAGCTCCACTTTATTAGCTGTTTTGATTTGGCCCTGATTTAGCTTTCATTGCAAGTGGGGCTCTCCTTGACCTTCTGAGCTCTTCCAATGGCGGGAGGTATTTAACAGGTATTTTTAACTGTGTCATTCCCAGAAAGTTTATCATCTTTCATTTTCACAGAATCACAGAATGGTTAAGGTTGGAAGGGAACACTAGAGATCATCTAGTCTAAGCGCCTGCTCAAGCAGGGACACCTACAGCACGTGGCACAGGGGGGCATCCAGGCAGATTTTGAAGAGCTCCAGAGAAGGAGACTCCACGACCTCTCTGGGCAGCCTGTTCCAAGGCTCTGTCACCCTCACAGTAAAGAAGTTCTTCCTCACATGCAGGTGGAACTTCCTGTGTTTCAGCTTGTACCCATTACCCCTTATCCTGTCACTGGCCATCACTGAGAAGAGTTTGGCCCCATCCTCCCTACATTCTCCCCTCAGGTACTTATTCATATTGATCAGATCCCCTCTCAATCTTCTCTGCTCTAGGCTGAACAGGGCCAGCTCACCTAGTCTTTCCTCATAAGACAGATGCTCCATTCCCTTAATCATCTTTGTCACCCTACGCTGGCCCCTCTCTAGAAGCTCCACATCCCTCTTGTACTGGGGAGCCCAGAACTGCACCCAGTGCTCCAGGTGCGGCCTCACCAGAGCTGAGCAGAGGGGCAGGATCCCCTCCCTTGACCTGCTGGCAACACTCCTCCCGATGCAGGCCAGGATCCCATTGGCCTTCCTGGCCACAAGGGCACATTGCTGAGTCATGGTTAACTTGTTGTCAACCAGGACTCCCAAATCTCTCTCTGCTGAGCTGCTTTCCAGCAGGTCAACCCCTAATCTATACTGGTGCCTGGGGTTATTCCTCCCCAGGTATTTTCATCCTTCTTTCTATGAAAGCATAGAAAAGCATAGAAAGTGATTTGGCTACTTCTGCTTAGAATAATACTTGGAACTTAAATATCTTTTTGTGACAATGATAGCTGAGATAGAACTGGTATGAAAGTAAGCATGTGGACAATTAAACAGTAACTGTTGTTTGGCACTATGCTACTATTAACTTTTCTCATAACATAACTTCAAAATGAAAAGGAAGGGGATCTTCAACATAATTTAGGAGCATACACTGTGGTCATATGTGTACAGGAAATAGTAAGGTGATCAGTAGTTAAGTAAAGGAGTTATGCCATTTGTAACTCCATATGCTTTCATTTAACTTCAGTGATTTTTAGCATGCTCCACTTCTTTAACTAATGATAGTATGGAAGCATTTATCTTTTACTAGTATTACTTCAGATGATTATAGAATGAAGCTGCACTTAAAAAAAAAAGATTATCTGTTAATTATTATTCATTCTTAAACAGCAGACAGTAAATATATATGAAATTAAATCCTAGCTTTAGGATTTTTAAAGTTTTTTTTTATATATATCACACCTCTTATTTTGACTAGTGAAGGATTACATTAACTACAGAATGATAATTAATTTTTATGTGTCAAGTCTATTCATTTCTATACTTCAGCTGTGAGTAGTCAGAGCACCAAAGAAGTGTTTTGTGCATAATCAGAAATTAAAACTTAGGTAAGAACTGTACTTTAATCTATCTTGTGCTCTTCTGAGTGGTGCTTGGAAGTCTCACTGCATTCCCATGCTTTAGTTTTCCCGTATAAAATGGAGACAACACTATTTCTTTAATCACTTTATGCCAAATGTCCTCAAATGCATTAAGGTGAACAAAGCTGGTAATACTTGCTCACAAATGTGAAAATAAGAGGCAGTCATTTAGCAGTCTCCTTGAAGATCTTGATTCTAGAGGGCCAAAAGTAGGTAGGTGAGAGCAGATGTATTTAGTGTGATGTAGGAATGTCCAAAATGGAATGTCCAAAATGTCTACATGGAAATAACCTACCTCTAGTGCCTAACATGGATAATAAATGCTTATGTTTCTATTCTAACAGCTTCTCCTTAGTTAGGAGAGGCAGATGCAAGAAGAAAAGCCATAGGAATTTCTTCAAAAGTTGTTCCAATGTATTTTGTACCCATTTCTGTAAAATTGTCACTGTTTCCCAGTACTCTTTCACTTGAATTTAAGTTGTTAATAATGCATAGTGTAATAACATCCAGAACTGTTCAGAAGAGTAATAAGTTCAGAAGTTGCTTGACTGCGAGTAATGAAAGATAGATAGAAAGAAAATGCATCTTAAGAAATGTTTCTCTTAGCACTTGGTCTTAGTCTTCTTTTGAATAGTCACAATATAACATTAAGCTCCTGAGTGTGAAAAGAAACACTTGTGAAATGAAAATTCAGAGTGTCTGAATGGAACTTTGTACTATATTTTAATATCAGTAAAAGTAGTTCATGGTAAGCCCAATAGTCTAAACTATATATTCATTTGTTTTTTTAAAATAACAATCTTTTTGAGAAGCCTTAAAAGAAAGGTCTGAATTAATGTGATTTGATTGGGGGGTTGTACTAGATGATCACTAGAGGTCCCTTCCAGTCTCAACCATTCTGTGATTCTGTGGTTGTGTGTGATATGTTACTAAAAGGAATAGCTCCAGCTGTAGAAAACTGAATGCTTTAACTTCACACTGCATACTGAGATTCTTTGTTGGCTATAAATTCAGAACAACTTAAAATTTTACAGATATGTTTTTCTTTTTACTCCTCGGGAGTAGTTTTGTGAGGTTATTTCCAATTATCTGTCAATTAAGATATGATGTATTTATAGAACACTATCTGACTATTACTATTTTTTTTTTCTATCTATATTGTTTTGCGTATTTGAGGTTTATAGCTGAAAATATTTCTGAAATTTTGATTACTTTGAGATTTTTCAATGTGTTGCACATTTTAAAATGATACTTCTATTTTGAAATGTCAGCTGTGTTATTTTGAAGTGAAATTGCATTAAATTAACCCTAAAACCCTAAGGTCTTATGGTTATAGCTTGATATACCATGACTTTAGCTCACAAACTAGATATTTAAAAATCATCAGCAATAAAGTCAAGTTCTTTTGTGAAAATATCCTTAAGCCAAAATGATGTGCATAGATAGTTTAGAGCAGGGAATGTATGATATTTCTCAGTGTCTGTGGAATATTGCAATTGCAATATTAGTTCTAATATGAAGCTACATTATAAGCTGAAATATCTATCACTTTATTGCTGAATATTTTTCAATATTTTCTGAGCAGTGTATTTAAACCTTTACAAAACAAGTATAAGGGTGTTTTGGGTGTTTGGATGTAAATTTCTTTTAAATCTAAGAGAGTTGATAGAATTTCTGGTCACTAGTCTGTTATTAAAGTGAAATTTTAAAGCAAGATGGAAGTTATTTTGTCATAAATTAAAGATAATGACTGGTACCTCTTAAATTCATAGTTACTTAATTTGATAATTTACAATAACTTTATGAATTAGTTCAAATTTAAGCTAAATCCTTGATGAAATTTAGTATCCCTCTCATCTTCATGTTTTCAGCTGTAAAAAATGAATATTTCATCAAATTCCCTTTAGAGATAAAATTTACTGAATTCACGTGAGTTGACTACCTTTAACCAGGGCTCTTCAAGTCTTTAAAGTCACCAAAATCCTTCCCCCACCTCTGAGGCATTCAAGGTTTAGTTCTAACACAGAGCTATTAATTAAACAAAGAAGCTAGGTAGAGACTTAATCAAAAGCCCACTAATGTCAGTGGCTTCCTTGGCTTTAACAGGCACTACATCATGCTTTAGGAGAAGAAAGGGAGCTGGAGTCCAGACCTGTTTACGTATTGGTCACTGTGGGTTGCTAACTATAACTCTGTGAAGAAGCGCAAATTTCAGGCTCTAGCTGGGCTTGGGTGGATGTAAATAGTTTAAAATACTGGAATATATGAATAAATATGGTGGAAGTATAGGCATATTTTATTGGCAAATTTATTGGTGCTATCTGAAATCTGCAAGCCTTTCATTTTTAAAATTGTCATTAACACTGGAATATACTCTGCCAGCTTACATACCTTTCATATTACATATTTATAACATGCAGTTAAATCTCTTCTTTTCTCTCAGAACTGGTGGGAGGAATGAAAAATACACATAAACTGAATGCATTCCTGCCAGAGCAGAGGTTCAAGCAGAATGAATCTTATATAAGCAAATGGGATGTTTCCAATGTTATCTGTTAAATCTCTCCTCCATTTTTTTCCTAACCTTTTCATAGAGGCAGTTATAGTAGACCAGCAGAATACCATCTGAACTTTGCTGCTTTCTGAAGCTGTGATCATGCTGCTAATTTGATAAAGTAACCAAATATTTTGCAGGTCAAGTTCTAGACTTCGCGAAGTATAATGATAACTATATGGCAAATTATTTCCAAATAAAATAGGTGTACCCATTAAGAAAAGAACAGAAAAACAGGACGAACATACCTAAGAATTGTACTGAACAATGCTGCATTGCACTGCACTGCAGGGCTGAACACGAACCAGCAGTGTGCCCAGGTGGCCAAGAAGGCCAACAGCATCCTGGCTTGTATCAGGAATAGTGTAGCCAACAGGGCCAGAGAAGTGATCATCACCCTGTACTCGGTACTGCTGAGGCCTCGAATACTGTGTTCAGTTTTGGCCCTCTCACTACAAGAAAGGCATTGAAATGCTGGAGCATGTCCACAGAAGGGTAACAGAGCTGGTGAAGGGGCTGGAGCACAGACCTTCTGAGGAGCAGCTGAGGGAGTTGGGATTATTTAGTCTGGAGAAGAGGAGCCTTAGGGGAGACTTTATCACTCTTTACCACTACCTGAAAGGAGGTTGTAGTGAAGCAAGGGTTGATCTCCAAATTACCTCCTGAAAATACGACAAGAGTAAATGGTCTCAAGTTGCTCCAGGGGAGGTTCAGGTTAGACAATGGGAAGAATTTCTACATGGAAATTAGTCTACTGTGAGAACTAGTGGAAAATTTAATCTTACTTTGAAAAATAATGCAGACTGTGAACGTCAACATTGTTTGCTTTGTATGGAACCAGGTAGGGAATTTTTGAGATATAACTTTTCTGCAGTGCATTTAATCATTTAATATGTGATCTTACACAAGTCATTTTTTGTTCACCCACATTTAGTCCACCTTATTTATTTATTTTGTAGCAAATTTGGGGGCAGAATCAACTGCTGTTTATTTGATGTAAATTGGTTTCAGTACAGTGTGGAGCTGCCATAAACTAGTGCTTTTTAATTGCTATTGCTGGCAATGAGAATTGAGAGTACTATGGTCAGCAGTTAGAAATCTAAAATGCCTTGATTGAATTCAATTAATTTATTTTGATTTGCTTCTATCCCATGCCTTTTGACAACTCATGGTCATCCGGCAATAGTATTCTCTGTGAAGTAACACTGTGAGAATACTTCTTTTCCCTGTCTCTGCTGAGTCAAATGTCTACTTCGGTAGAGCAAATAGTTTGACAAAAATGGATATGTAAAACATTGGGTTTTTTTTTTTTCCTTTTGATTATTTCTGCTAGTTGCAAGAATTTAGGGGAAGTTCAGGATAAACATAACCATACTCTCACTCAAAAACTACTAGGTGTACTCTATTGAAGATGAATGTGTCAGCTGCAGTAGAAAATAACAGATTTCTTGCTATCTATTTCAAAAACAGGAAGAATAACCTAGTGGGAAGGAGAGTTTGCGCAGGAGGAATCCTTAGAGAATGATAAGCCAAATTGACAAAGCGGAACAAAATAGAAAATGTGGTGGAGAACATGTAGGTAAAGCACTGTTTTTTATCCTACTTATGTACACATTTAAATCTAACACAGTTCTTGTTTTCAATACATAGTCATCTGAGACTTATGTGACTTATCCCATATTTCCATTCCAAAAAAATGATAAATTAGATGGTGCTCTGACAATAGACTATTGAAAGTTATAGAAACAGGGATATGGAAAGTAGAAATTTGAAGGCTCAACTCTCCACAGAATCATGCAGATTTGGAGGTTACCACCATCAAAATGCAACACAGTGTGCACACAGTAAGTCAGAGAGACCAAGACTGTAGAGATTTGAGCATAACACAGTCTCAAAGGACTCCTATAGAATGGCATATTTTGAACTTCTTAACTCTTTCTGAGATGCACGTAGTTTATAGAAAGCCCACATGCTGTGGAATTGGAGTTGCTTGGTATGTTGTGTGGTTAAGCTTGCCCAGTGATTATTATTGGGCTAGCATGTACTGTGAGCACCAAAGAAATAACATTGCTTGAGTTGGCTTTGATATTCTTCTTTATTAATATTTGTTAATAGTTATCTATACCAGTGACTGGAAAGAGTTAAATCACTGAAGTTGTTAGGTCTTTTGAGTGTGATATCCTATAAGAAAATAGAATTTCTTTTAATTATGCATGGCATGGATCCTAGGTGCTTATTCTGCACTTGTTCTGCATGCAGATCTCACTTGGACATTATTTGGATTTTGCAGATGGCTGGAGTTCAGCAGAGATCATCACTGTGAATGAGAAAGTGCAGTGCAGTCTGAGATTTTTTTCTTTCAAAAAGGTAGCTATTTCCAGGAAAATGTCTAAAACTTTCCTGCATTGATTAAGAGAGAGAACGTCTAAGGAGATAAGAAAGTATTCTTACTTCTATTTTCTCATTCATTTAGACAATGTAATGAGCTAATGCAACCTTGCATGTAATTTGAGATTGTACTGTGAGCATGTGTACATGAACAGTCCTTTTTCTAGTAACTACAATGGCAGTAGCTATACTACCTAAATACACATCCTTTTTAGCTGTGTAACTAGATGTACTGGTATTGCATATTAGCTGGGTCTACACAATAAGCTTTGACACAGTAGAACTATACAGCAAAAATTGCCTAAAGATTGGAATCTGTGGAATCTTATGAAAATTTTAGACTTTTTTTGTCTGTTGCCGTCTTTTATTTTCATCTTCTGCAGAATATTTCAGTGAATAACTGTCTTTGAAGAAAACCCACTGAATTGTAATCAAAATAATTTGCATCAGACACCTGAGATTTAATAGTTGAGCTTATCCAGTTTAAGAACAAAACTGAACTGTGTGTTAAATATAAATAAATAGCTTCATTCTTAAGTTAAATATTCAAAATAAGGTACTCCAGAGTTGCTCACTAGCTGAAAAATTTTGAGTAGATTTTTGAGGAATAAATCTGTAATTCAAATATTTAATAACTGACAACAACAGGCTGTGTTTACAGGCAATTTATGAACAGAAAAAAAGAGATAAAGTAAATTAAATATTATTTTTGAATTATGGGCTCATAAATTATTCTTTAAGTATAAGCCATAAAGGATATTATTTTAAACCTGCTCAATAGTTATTTAACAGAAAAGTATGAAATAAAATGGGAGAAGGAAAAAGCCTAAAACTGGCAGAATGTTAATGAATTAGTGCTTCTTTTGGAATGTGATGCAACATTTGGATTAAATTTATTTAATGTTAGTATAAATTCAGAAAAGTTCTGTCGAAAGAGTTAGGAGTTAAGGTAATGCTTTTGAACTCATGTTGGTGAATTTCCTATGTGTTCTGATCTTTGGATTGTCTATGATTTTGCTTTTTCCTATAATCACCTTTTATATCACTGCAGTACCTTATATTATTTCTTTCTATCACTGTAATTCAGCTCAGTATGCTTGTTTGCATCCATGTGTCACACGTAGTTTCCTCTTCTTCTTGCACAATACCATGAATCCTGGAGGAAGTGCTCTATCCTGCAAGGTGTACTTTTATATTCCTTAAAAAAAAAAAATCAAAAATCTCTCTTGTTTCTTAGGAGAGTCTGAACTTGTTTAAAAGCCACTGAAAGTGTATCGTTTGGTTTGCCTCAAGCAAACTGTGAAACCGTATTTTGAAGCCAAGATTCGCTATATCCCTTACTGCTAACCTGTAGTGAACTTTCACACCTGACAAGTACAACAAGAAAACTGCTACAAGAACTATTGTTTCTTTAGTGGGAATGAAGATACACAATTGATTATTTTACACATGACTTAGAAGACTAAAAGAAAAAGATGCTGGTGAAGAAAAAATATCTTGAGAAAGAATACAAACATTTACATTAAAAAAACCTAAAGCAGAATTACGTATTGGTATTTCTTAACAGTAATTGGTATTTCTTAAGTAACATGCATCTGTTTTAAGACTCATTAGAACAAAATCTTCTTGATGTTAAATTTCTGTTACAGAAGTGCCAGACATTTTATTCTTAGACACGCTATGACTATTTAATCACAATATCTATGAGAGAAGACTATTGTATATCATGAATCTAGCAATTAGGAAGTTTAAATGTCTCATCATATTAAACAGACACCTGCACACTTTCCAGCCTGTAGTCATCTTGAGAGAGGTGTCATAATTGTTCTGTTGACTGTTTTAAGGGGAAAAAAGGAAAATCTGAGAGTTGATAAAATGGAAAATACTGAAACTCTTCTAAGGAAGAGGAGAAGACTAAGGCATTTCTGTGTAAGCTGCTTATTATAACTCAGTAGGGTAATCTAACAAAAATCTTGAAGAGCCAAGCATCTTGACAAAATGATAAATAGTCCCTTTTATCAAGAAAAAATGATATAAATAAGTTTTTCTATTTTTTTATTTTATGAGATTATATTAATTTTTCATTGTTCACATTCATTTTATCACATTTCCTTTAACTAGGACACTCAGTATTCCTTACAATTTATGTAGTGTTTCAGTTCTTTTGGAATGTATTGCCTTCCCATAGTAATATGTAGTCCCTTTCCACATTTTTTTCCCACCTTAAACTGGTGGGAAACTCCAGATAGCTGCCTGCAGTAACTCAGCTAAAGCAAAGGGACTTCCTCGAGATTTATGTTAATGTAAATGGAAATGGATTTCAGCGCTCAGCATTTTCAGTCAGCCTTACTTCTCCCTTTTCTCCTGAAGACTGGCCATGCATCTGTCAAACATTTATTAGTTCATTATATGTTTCAGAAGAAAAAAAGGAAATAATGTCCTTTTAATTTACTACTTTCATATGATACATTTGCCACTGCAGGCCACCAAGACAGTGAGCTGAAGAATTTCAGTATGCCTGTATGAACTAAGCAATTATTATCTTCAGGCTTGACTTGCTGTCTCTAATTTTGGCTGTGCCTGGTGTCATTTTCTCATAAGACTATCTACATATAAACAGAGGGAACTGTGATGGAGGACCATGAGATTTGAATATGAATGATCTCTTTGTTGTGTATTGTATCTTATGCATAAATTCATGGCTTTACCATTTGCAAGTTATCAGAAGATAAAAACATTTCATGGCTGAAAATTGTTCTCATTATTCCATTTCTTAAATTATTTTCCTGAATTGTGGCTTTTAGTTCACTATGTATTGTTTTAATTTATTTCTAAATATGCTTTTTATTGAATATATTATGTCAGGATTTTAACAGAGGATGCCCCTTAGTTGCTATTAAACTCCTGTGCATATGGGTAATGACTGAAGGTCTACTGTAGTCTAGGGATGCCTTTTACAAGACACACACAGAGTTTTAACTCTCAAACTCTTACTGATACCTACTAAGGTTTTTAAAACCATGCCTCTGATAGGTTTCTTTCAATTCCCAGGGTCTTGAGTTAGTTGTACTTCAAAGCTGTTACAATTAAGGTCAGTTTATGAGATTTGACACAACAAATAGGACAGTGAGCACATACTTACTTCATGACTTCACGGATTTTGTCTGTTTACTGCAATGTGGTTAAGTAACCAAACTTACCAAGCTGCCAGGTACAAGAAATAATAGGTCTTTGATTAGGTCTTTGATATTTGCCAATATCAATATTGGAAATTTCAAGTGTGAAACCGCTTCAATATCAGATATATTACCTCCCAGGGGACTGTCCTACCCTTGCAAGGAAATGGACTCAGTAATCTGACAGGTTGCTTCCTTTACCAGCTACTGCTAGACAGAGAGTAGCTAAACAGGGGAGGTCCTGGAAGCTGGAAATATACACTAAGTGCTCTCTACTTTACCTAGAAATCTATTTTTCCTAGCTTAATAAAAGGCAGATGTTCTGTTATGGAAATAAAAGTCCCTATTTAGTCTCTCAAGCAGAAAAGTATGTTGACAGAATAAGTCACAAGTTCACTGCTGAAGAATGTGTGTTTTCCGTTTTGGGAAGATAGATTAAGACCTTTGCAAAAAGATATAGAAGTGACGGGTAGTATGTGTAAACTGGATTTACTTCTCAGGAACAGCTCTTTTGGTGACACTCTTTCAAGAGGAATAGGCTCATGAAGGTATAACATAAAAAACAGTGGAGCAGAGAGAGAAGAGAAGGTTTTTGATACTGGTTTTCGATTGAGGATGTTACCACTTGAGATGGAGAATACATGTAAGCAAAAGTCATTATAGGTTAAAAAAAAAAAAAAGAAAGAAACTAGTCATTTTTAGCCTAACAGGTGGTTTTAAGAGAAAGAGAAGATCTTGCAAGTGTGCTCAGCCTAATAATTGCATTATGCATATCTATTCTCACACAAACATTTTCTCCCATTCTGACAATTTTCTGTAGTTGATTAGAACAACTTATATAGAAGTGCTTAGTTCTGAAGGTCCTGTGGACTGAGCAGGGAGGCTTGCAGAGCTTGCAAATAAGATAAATTTAGGAGGAAAACAGCAGATCAGGTACAATCCTTTGTTTTGTTAGAGTGTCTGACTCAAGGCTTTGTATTAGTTTTCTGCATCAGGACTCAGAGTATGTATTTTCACTATCAAATAATTTGGCTATGATTCCTGCCAGTGTCTTTCCTTCAGCAATACACTGCCTGCATGTTTGTTCATTCCCAGGTGCTAATTTGTCACAGGTCAATTAGTTCCTTCCAAGATGGAGTTAATGTACAATTCATGACAGGAATGTTTTACTATAGGTTATTTGACTACAATGCCGTATGTAGGCTTCCAAAATTATCACAGCATGTCTCAAACGTGAATATTCCCTCACATACTTGTTCTGGGTGCGCAGCATAGATCTTCAGGATAAATCTATAAGAATATCCCTCTGACAAGATGAGACACAGAAGGTGTTTTGAATGGGGGGAAAAATTGTACACTGTTTAAGTAATCATGCCTGAGGGTCAGACCAATGCCACATGGGACCAGTGTCAATGTGGTTAGAAATGAACATTGCAAATATAAGCTGTTCTGCCTTACTTGGCAAGGAAACACTCTATGGGGCAGCACTGCAGGTGAAGTAGTTTTGTTTTGTTTTGTTTTGTTTTGTTTTGTTTTGTTTTGTTTTTCCTCCTGAAAAATAGTATCTTTTGGGGCTACTTTTAAAACATGGCTGCTAACAAGATGAAAAAAAGATTTTTTTTGCTAGTAAGCATTCTATGTGGCCACCCAGTTACAGTGGGTGCTTCCACATGGATGATTCATAGACTAATGGCAAGGATTTAAAGTGGAGAAATGAGAAGAGAAGGTAGAAAAAGGCTCTATATGGGATTCCGGTTCCCCAGATAAGTGGTCTAAGTGGCCTTACCTAATATATTTAAATGAACTTTTTTTTTTTTTTTTGGATGATATTTTGTGTCATATTCATTACTGTTGCTATGCATCCAGCCTGCCTAAAGTACACATGAAATTTAGTCCTTTGGTTCACAACAGAGCTTAGGCAGGTGCCCGTGTGTGTAGGTTAAAAAGGAGCTGATATTTTAGGCTGCCAATGAATTTACATTTAGGACTAAAGAGTATGGCTTAATGAATCTGAGACATTTTGTTCCTGCAGGGACTGTTGGGTCAGTTTGGAAATTGTGTGATCTGACATAAAATAGTGGAGTAGAAGATTGTGTTTTAACTCCCAAATAATGACTAATTCCTTCGCTGAGATATCTTCTCTGTATTATACCTTAAGTCTTTACAGATCTGGAGATCAGGTCTCCATGAAGACAGCATACAGCATCCAAAGCCATCCCATTTCTTTTGAAACTTAAATTAATGGAAAGAAGGCTTTATTTTTAATTAATTTATTTATAGAATTTACTGGGAGCATGAGTGTCAATAGAATGAATGAAAGACCTTGTCTTCTCTTTTCACTTCAATGAGAGGTCCATTGGGAGTGCAAAGAACTTCATTGTCACACCTCCTGCCTCCTGTCACAGTGCAGACCTAAAGTAATCTTGGCAACCAAAGACCCCTTTTCCCAGCCTCTGAAGGAAGAGCAGGCTGTTCTTCTCAGGGTGTAAGTATGGCTCTGTCACTGTGACCTGCTGAAGTTGTACTGTTCTTCCCCAGACTAATCCTGGGTGATATGAACCTCCATAGCCTTGAAATGGGTCGATGACTAATAGCCTTAACCAAATATTTAGCTGTTAACATCTGCAACCTGGTGCCAAACACGAGAAAAAAAATTACACTGTCTGTTTTGTGTTTTGTTTGGTTGTGCTAATGGTGTGAAATTATGCTCATGGTCAGCCAATCATTACATAATACCCTATGTAGTGGTTTTGTAAATTATTCCAAATGAAATCTCCACCAGCCAATTAAGTTGCTGGATGTCTGTATGCTATTTGCTATTAAAATAACAGCAATATAAGTTAATGCAGTCAAAAACTTCTTTATTCATAAAAGCACAGCATACTTTTTATAAACTTCAGCCCTTGTTGATATGCTTTTGCTTGGCATCTGTGTAGTAGCAGGAGACCACGATCCTATGACTTTTTCCGCTGGCAGTCTTTCATAAACAAGATCTATACCAGCTAATATTTTTATTTAATAATTCATGGCCAGGCACAGTGCCTGTCACATTTGTGATCCAACTACATATGGAAGCAATTAAAAGTGATTGTCTCCTTTTCTAAGTATATAGCTATACATAACTATACCCATACTCAAATAAGTCGAGTGATGGGTTGTCTTTTTAAATAATAATTATTAGTATTATGAAGAATCAGTAAATGATATGCTTTTCCTTCTTGCGTAGGTGGAGAAGCAGTCTCTCAAGTGCTTTTCACATAGGTCTTTTCACATTATTTTCTGAAACTGGTTTTATGTTTAGAAAACACGGATATCTTCTTAAACTTCTTTTTTGATGAACCCCCAAAAGCAAAGAAAAATATCAGTATAAGCCAATTCTGAAAAAAAGGGATGTTGTTAAAAAATATACAATGAAATGTCAATTTCTATATCATATCAAGTCCATGAAAATATAGCATTTTTTTTCCTAAAGCATTTTGTAAAAGCTTTCCTCACAGTATAATGTCAGTTATATCTCAAAAACATGTCGATATTTGCAGATTAAAAACAGTAGTATGAATTTGGCCTCCCTGAAGACCTGAAGAATTTGCCACTGATTTTGACATAATTTTTTCATCCAAAACAAGCTTTTCATCCAGTAATTGAGACTGACTTCTGCAATGAACTGGAAAATGCAGCATTGCTAGTATTACTATTCTATTTTCAATCTTATGTAATGAGTACTATTTCTGAAGCAATTCTCTCTGGAAGAGGAACTGTTTTACTGAATTCATTTATGTGCATGTGCACCCACTACAGGTACTGATCTGAACTCGAGTCAGACAAAGTTTTTAACATATTTTTGTTATTTTTTTCTTGTGCCTGTCCAATCTTAGATTTAGTACAAAATTGAAAAAAAAAATAGCACTAATAAACTGATTTCTTCTCTCAGGAGTCAGAAACATGCTAGCAAGCAATCACATATGCAGATGCCAATATTTTAGCATTTTCAAGAGGCAAATGTGTGGGTTTTCTTAAAAAGTTATGTTCCTTGTTTTGTTCTTTGTGTTTACATTAAGATTTGATAAAAACTATTGTCAAAAAAATGTTAGTGCTGCCTATTTGTTCTGCACTCAGTTTATAGCTGCTATATTCTTGACCAAACTCCAATTGATAAACAACTGGTTTATTGACTTTAAAAAGGCTTTGTTCAGTTTAATCCATGCTGTATGTCCTGGATGAGACTCTTTTTTACTAGCTGTAAAAATAAACAGAGAATATGAGGAAATAATAATAATTACAAAAAGCTATAGGCTAGAGCCAACTATAATACAGTAATAATAATACAACATGTGAACAAAGGATTTTTATATCACAGCTCACATTGTGGTCTTTTATTTTATTAAACACAATTTGAAGAGAGACCAGCTCATAAGTCGCATAACATTTTCTGTTTACATTATCTGCAACTAGAAAAAGTGAAAAATGCTGGCTTGTCCTGTTTGGCTACAGTGGGAATGTTCTTGTTTAATGCAAAGATTAGGCTTTGGAAAATGGAGGCCTCAGCTGGTATTACTGCTTCCAGTCAAGTTACAGCAATTTTGGCTGTAATTGACAAAATGACAGAAAAAATAAGAACGACCCATATTGATATTTTAGAGGTTTTTCTTTTTCCACAAGGAATCTGGACCAGAATCTGTCTGAAAATATTATGAAGCCTTATTTTTTCAATGAAACATTATTATTCACAACCTAGAAATTTTTGCCAAAAATATGACAAAATATACAAAATATAGATGCCTGGTCATCAGCAGCAGTTCTTTGGAAAATAAATAATATTAAGAAATCAGAATGCACAATTATGTTATAAAGTCACTTTTATGACTTCTGAAATTACCGCCAGCATACATGCTCTGTGAGGATGTGGCTCCCATTCACAGCACCAACTGTTTGATAAGGTCACAACTGTTTTCAGCTCTTGGAGCTACTTGGAAACATTGTATCTCCTTTGCTAGAATTTAGTCGTGCTCACTTTAAAAGTTAAAAGCAGCTCCTGGGAGGAGGGAGGCTCTTTATTAAAAAAAAAACTTTTATAAGCACTGTGGTTAAAACCGGAATATTTAAATACTTGTTTCTGAGCTTTTCTGTAGGCCTTTCTATCCTTTTATTTTAAACAGGGGTAAAATTGTGCAGCAGTTTAGTAACAATTAGGCTTTTTTGCTACCCAAGCATCATGTTCACAATGGGCAACA
>VZSV01000169.1:437324-469642 GCA_013398735.1 Nothocercus julius | reverse complement strand
GCTTGGACGCAGTCCTGTGCCACATGCTGTAGGTGACCCTGCGTGTGCAGGGGGTTTGGACTAGATGATCTCTAGAGGTCCCTTCCAACATTAAGCATTCTATGATTCTATGATTCTATGACTTACAGAGCAAAAGGTAACTCAAGCTGTGCTGAATAATTGTGAATAAAAAATATATTTTCAAAATAATTAAAGTACACATCTGACGGTCTTTTGTTTGGAAAGCAAAAAAGGACTATGTTTTCTATGCTTACCTCTGAAACACTGCAGTAACATCTAGTTCTGGTCTGAGCAGATATAAAGATTTACCCCTTGTGTATAGAGCAGTTCTAGCTGTGGCAGTGTATTTTTGCTGAACAGAAGACAGGTCAATGTCTTCTTCAAGAATAGAGGTACAGAGCAGGAAAAAAATATAGCTGAGTTTGATTTTTTTTTTTTTTTTTTTTTTTTGAGAAAGAACTAACATCATAGTGAAAACTGCCAGCACTGGAATAGCTTCTCTGTTAACCCTCCATAACTTTCAAGTGCTTCATTTCACAATCCAAATAATACTCTTTTAACAGAAGTGACTTTGGCTGTTGCTTTTCTTTGGTGGCAAAAGAAGAGGAGGTGCTGTTTCTCTCTGTTTTGCACATGACTTCTGTAGGAATGACATTTGTATGGTAGATTGCAGAGACATGCAATAAATTATCAAGTATCTGTGATCACAGCACCTGCTTCCTGCTCACAAATATATCTCACAACTGTTTCAAATAGATGCTGCTTACAAGTCCCTTTTGTAGGCCTATTCTTTTTTCTTTTTTTGTTCTATTTAAAAGTCATGCAAGCTCTTAAATCAGTTCTTGATCAGTAGCTGTTTCTAAGGACTAAAATGTCTAGAGCTTGGGTAGAGTTCGCTAACCAATACAGCTGAAAATGGAATTTCAGTACAAAAGAGAAAGAAAAATTTCCTTGCTTCTTAGCAGCACACAGACTACCTAATGATCTCAAAGCCTGACAATAATAAATATATATAAGTATTTAAATTCTTTGATTGAATATACTTAGTCATTGCAACTCCAGGCCCCTTTTGCCTCAAGAACACTATAATTTGGCAACTAAGGGGTTATCCACCTGTGGAATTATTGAAAAACAACTATTAAGAAGGTAACTTTGTATGTAAAAAAATATTGGAGACAGTCTGAAAAATACTCCATATGAAAAATAAGATTCTTCAGAGCATTTCCAAATGTTGTTGTGGTTTGAGAGGGAATTTTATCATAAATATTGCATACAAAATGGATTATGATAAAGCTGCATATAGAATCTAAAGATTTGCATTATTATTTGTGTTTTGGTCATTCAGGACTAATACATTAAAGACATTATTGTATTGCTACTGTATTGCCATGGTCTCTTACCACGGGAATGTTTAGAGTTCACACTATTGTACAAAGTAAATGAAAAGAAAAGCCTCAGATGCTATGTTTCAAGCCACATCTCATCTGTTTCACCTAGAAAACACTGAGATTTTCTAAGGATGAATTTATTAAGAGTATGTTAAAGAAATAGATCTAGAGCCTTTGATTCTACATTCTGTACTTTGATATATTTATATCCATATATGACATTTTCTTGAACTTCTGAAATAAGTGTTAACTCAGTGATGTAATATTTAAGAGGATGAAAATGACTGTATTTTTCTTTGAGAAATGAAAAAGGCATTCTCTTATATTCCTGAGAAATATATATGACATTGGAATATGTGCTTTTTATTACACATTCCATACATACATGGCATACATACATATCTATATTTTCCTTAAAGCATTTATTATTTAGTCATTACAAAAATTAAATTCAATTCATGTCTCTGCCATAATTCTTAAGGTGGAGTAAGGAAGATGTTGCGTAGTTTATATGACAAATGATGTTGCATAGTTTATATGATAGAGCATATGCACTATGTATCTTCTTTTGTTAACTTTACTTTTATTAATATTTCTTTACATACTATTAACCTGCTAGAGACTTTACTCATATATCACATTGCAACATTCCCCTCACTGGAAGATCTAGAATTTCATATTGTAACCAAAGATTAGCCAATGCAATTAAATTAGTTTTCAGAATGTGTTCTTTTACACATTATGACATCTCATCACTGATAGCAGACTTGGAAGATAACTCTTGTTGGTCTTGTTCACTGACACTTCCAGTAGAGTTAGCAAATTAATATTGTGGGTTAGAACTTTTTACAGATCCCTCATGCGTTATAGAACAATTTTTCAAAACGCAAATCACTTTACAAGTCAAACAAAGCAGAATTATGGTTTAGTGAACTGCAGTCCTGAGTGCATTATTGTTTATTTTTCTGGTGAGAAAATAAACTATTACTTTGACTAGTAAGTCTCATGGAATGCAGGAAAAGATTACCATTAGGTATTTTTTGGCAAACAAAATTGTTATCACAGTACTGTTAAAGCACACAAAAAAAGACTTGAATTTACTCATACTTGAATAGATTTCTAGGCCCGATATGTGTCATTACTGTAAATCTTTCAAAAACTCAGAGTGGAGGAGAATCAGTTTCATCTCTACTTGAATAAGTTGCTGCTAAAACCATCTTACACTCTGTGCTTGATCCAGGAAGAATCTGTAATACTCATTGACCTAGCTTAAGCAAGGGCTACAGGAATTCAGCACCTTTCCGGCTGAACGCCTTCAGACAGGCTATGTGTAGTTAAATTCTTAAGTGCACTTTTCCTGCAAATGGGAAGAGAAGGAAATCAGCCTCTTCTAAAACACACAAACTGCTTCTTACCCATTTCCAATTTCCAGTGGCTGTAAAACTCTTCAAAGTTTGCCTCATGGGACATTTCTAGGGAAGACATTTTAGTATACTCTCCATATCTGATGGACAACAATGCTGAAGTCTTTAAGAAAGGGGACTATCATGGAATGTTAATTGTATAGTAGGATGAGGTGAGTTTCTTTCTTCAGTGTAATCTACAGAATAGAACACTGAAGAGCTTGTGCTTGCTCACTGATCAAACGCAAATAGAAAACATTTTTGAGAAGCTCATTTTTATCTTATGTGAATATTTTGAAAAAAAAAATAAATTTGATTATTAATAATTTGCTTAATAACTACCAGTCCAGTATAGGTCTATCCTGCTACAGTTCTGCAGTTGTGATATAGCAAGCACTCAAACACCACTGAAAATTGATACTTTTGATATTTATTTGATATTTATCTAATTAGAGTGGTTTTAGTAGTCTATACCTATTTTTTAATATTTTGATTATTATTTAAGTAGCTGCAGGTTTGAATGTCATTGCAGTAAAATGCTAATGTATCCGTGTGAAAAAAGACGCAAGCTGACCAATAATGCCAATACCTAGACACAGTAGAACAGCATATAAAGAACACAGGGATTTTTATGTATAATATATCCATGAAATATATGTTCAAACTGATTAGAAAAACAAACTAGTAAAGTGCAAACAAACCATTACCACCTTCTCCATAAATGTGCCTACTCATGCACACAGAAGTCCCCATAAAACTGTAAGAATGAGTTATTCTAATGTATTAAGTAAAGAGTGCACATTATGGAGAGAAACATCCTTGAGTTTGTGCTTAAATGTGTGCAATACTATTGACAAAACAAACACCTATTGACATAAACAAAAAGAAAATTCCTCCAGGTTCAGTGAAGCTTTGTAGTCTCCGAGGTACATGATTAGTAGATTTGGCCCTGACTCAACAAAGCATTTTAAGGACATGTTTAACTTCTGTCCTGCAGGTTGTTCCTCTAAAATATTACATGCATAGTTCAAGCTAAGCACATACTTAACTAGAGATCTTTAGTAGATGGGCCTTGTATTATTAAAAGGAGAGTATGACATTTCATTAGGGTTATAGAATGTAAAGAAATACAAAGACTCCTAATGACGGACACTTCTCACAACACACTGTACTGCTTGTATGGTCAGCTACAAACTTATACACACCAATCTTTCCATTTCTATTTAAGCACAAAGTTTCAAATGATGCTAGTAAAACATCAAAGTGAAGTTGTAATTATCAGTTGTGTACAAAAAGGTTTGAAGAAACTACAGTAAAGATTTGTTGTTTTAAATCTCAAGTTTTATACACCTGCTTTGTTATTGTGCCTTAAATTGACAAAGTTAAAACATGACAGAGTATTTGTACAGGAAAAAAATTGTCTTCCCTTTTCCCAGCTAAATCTATATACTTATTACTGTGATTTGATGAAACAGGAGTAAAATACTTTAAATTGTAACCTTCATAAATACTTTTACTTACATAGGAAACTCAAAATCCCAAAGCAAATGAAACCATGATAAAGTGTACAGCAACAATGCCTTTATCACAATGGGATAACAAACAGAATGGTTAGCAACATTTGAATAGTGTAAAAAGGATGTCTATAATAAAGATGATTAGGGCTTACTGAAGAGCCAAAATGTGATGACCCTGTTGTAGGCTTCTTCATGACCCTATTAAATTGCTCATCACTAAAGGACTTCAGAATATTTCTAGATCATTGTCTTAGTAAAGTTGCTTTTGGAAAGTAGAGCTTTCGTAAGCTTTAATAAAGGCATTTTTTTCGATGAGCAATGACGACAAGGTTTAAGATGTCTTAAGGAACAAAATATGTTAGAGACCATTCTGACAAAGATAGGAAAAGGTCTTTTATATCAACAAGACTTTCTGCTTTAATTTCAGATTAGCATCTTCTTTATACTTCACTTCTCAGCTCTTGATCTTCTTAGTAATATCCTACTGATTTAGTCTGATCGTTTTTTAGCATTTCACACATTTTCAGTTTCATATTATCATTTCCGTTTTACCTTAACTTACCTAATTTTATGTTTATGGTAAATGTTAAACTAATTCTGTTGGATAGGTGTATTTATTTCATTCTAATAGTAGAAGAATTATAAACAGTAGTGATTAAATAAATTTAACAATTATGTACTCCAGAGGCTACCAGTATAGACTAGTATTATTTTAACATATTTAAGTGTTATGTATTCTGTGTTTGATCATCACTTTTTAAAAGGAACAATGCTAAGATCAGTATAAATGCTGTTCTGATAAAAGATTTTTTTTTTTTTAAGTTGGAAAATGAAGGCATATAACCATCACAGATTACTCATCACTGTGGTGTCAGGGTTCTATACTGTCTTTCCCTGTCTTGCCAAGAGAGTTAAATTCAAGGTTTTCCTCATAATTTCATCTCAGACCCACCTCTGAGCAGTTTTATCCACAGTAGCAAAACCCTGACAGTTTGAAGCTTACATCTAAAATATACACAGCAAGTAGAGCTTTTTTAAAACTATTGACTTTCAAAACAGTTCTTTCTCTTGCATACAATCTTGAGAAGGGAGCTTTCCAATGGAGAATTTACTAGGTGGATGTCTCATAGCAAGTCTGTCTTTCCTAAGCAAAATTATGGCCATCTTTAGTTTATATCAGAATACTATTATCTAGGGGAAAAACAAACAAACAAAAAAAAGTCAAGTAAGCCTGAAAGTTTGTTCTTTAGCAATAGGGCTGTGCTTAAGATTTCTGACATGTGCTCTAAATATGCCATTTAAGAATGAGCTCACTGCTGGGAAAAAAAGTAAATATAACTGTTTGTGGAAACTAAAAGCCATTGCTAGGTGATGTAGTCTTTTCCTCCTTCTCATACATTACCTACATATTTTGCTTTAAGATTATCTCCAGTGGACTGAATTCACAGCTAGAGAGTAGAGCGAGAAACGTGAGCTATTGCTCAGAAGTGATCATTTATGATGCCTCTGTAATTGATTCAGAGTTTGTTAGACACAGAGAAGACACAGTAAGGTTCTATAATAGACATCTTTCTCTATATAATTTGCACATGTATCAGTCCTGGCTTCCTGAAAATTTTTATCTGCCGGTGAGCTGATTCAAACAGTGAAAAGTCAAATCGTCATGCCTTCTTTTAACCACTCATTGCATTTTTACAGACCATAAGAATACCAAAATTGTCAGATGAAGAATATTTGACTTGTGATTTACAGCTTTATTGGGTCTCTTTTTTTCCTGTATGGAAATTTTCATAAGTGGTTTGGCAAACGCCTTTAAAATAACTGTGGTATTTGGCAGAAAAAAAGGCTGCAGAACTTGGGCTGCTGTTTCCATTTTAGTTCAACAGTGAGACTCCTCTCTGTGATATGAACCAAGTACAGAATTCAGAATCCAAAGTCATAAGTTATTAGAAACAAGTTAAGTAAAAATGAGACATGTGGTTCAACCCACAGAAATTCATTAGACAATGGTTTTCTGAATTCCAGTTCCAAACAATTTGTCAAATCCACTATTCATTATCATGCAGCTTAATACTGACTGCATATATATATAAATTTACACATCAGTAGCTATAAAAGTGTTTATATTTATCACACAATACTGTTCATTAGACATAGTGGAATATATGAACACACATGTTAGTAATTTATGCCCACAAAAGTCATTCAGTTTTTCACATGGCGGAAGTCTGTGTATTAGTAAGAAGAAACTAAATACACACACTTTATCACTTTTTGAAAGGGCACACAAAGGTCATAAATGACAACTTCCTGAATTTTTTTTGTCTTTCATTTTCAATATATGCCACCAGAAAAAATGTACTCAAACTCTTACCCTTTCCCAGTGAAAGTCTAGTTTCACTGCCATTTCATATTCGGTAATGTTTAAAATTGCTCACTGGAAGTTAAATGACATTTTGTGGTACAATCACATGTTGTTCATATAGGGCTCATTTCAGAAAAATATGGGTTGGACTTCAGTGAGAATATTTATGGACAAAGTTTGCCCATGCCAAATAGCAGCACAGGCTACCATACAGATAGGGCTGGCAGTTAGAAATGAGGTAGGCCAGACGGTGGACTTGGAAGCTGGGTGAAAGGTCCATAATTTGCTGAATGCCTCTGCAGCTAACAAACAAGCCCCTGCCTCCTTGGAGGATGTCTCTGAAAAATGGATACACCCTGGGCCACCCCTGGGGTAGTGTGTTTTATAAACTAGAGCTAGCATCATACATAGAGTCACAGTCTACCTGAAGTGAATAAACAGAATAGCAGAAAAATACTTCTTTTTTTTTTTCTTTTAAATAATTTAATCTGGTTTATGCATTTACCCCAAGTCTGCAGATAATACTGGGTACAACTATGCAGAGTGCATGTTGATTTCAGTTTTGTAAATTCTCATGTTTAGTAGCCAGTGATCTTTAGTTAGCTGCACTTTTCTTCTTTTCTCTTTTTTTTTTTTTTTCATGTTTAATGTTTAATATATCTATATTTTGGTATTTATTAGGATAATAAGAATATCAAAAATCATCCATCATACAATCAATGAGCCATATCCTAATAAGACAACTTGAAAAAACAATGAAGCAACAGCCAATTGTACATTTTTTCAGAACAGGCCTGCTGTAAAGTAATTTACACTTGTGACTGAGTTCAGTGTTGCAAAATACAGAAGAATGGAATTCTTCACAAGGAAACAAAAAATCTAAGAGGTCACCCTTGAGATGCTGTGCCAGAGGCACTGTAGTATGAGTCATCAGGACAACATTCAGCCAAACTGACAGCATTGGTAGAGGTCCTGCAACCTTTCTTACTGAGAGGTTGAGGAAAGGAATTCTGTACTATATCCTGTTGTAGCAAACAATAATTTGCCAAGAAGCCTTGTTTGACAGATTGGCCCCTATTGCCGCTCTGATCTATACTACTCTGAAACAAGAACGCATAATACACAGGCCATAATACAATGACAGCCTAACTTCAGTTAGCCTAAAAAATGATAAACAGATGAAAGTGGGGGCTCTACTCCACCTTTCATGCTTTTCATATTTGCATTTGGCGTTTACACAGGCAGGACCCGCAGACAGAACTGACAGAGAATTAAAAGCCCACTCAGTACAAGGAAGTATATCTACATGACACATGACCTCTGGTAGCACACAATATTGTGGGGCATAAAACAATGCCTTGCTGAACCCCTGCTTATACTTCAACCTGAAGCATAAGAAGAATTATATTAAGCCCTGCCAAGAGGTTAACTTCTTTGCAATGAGAGCTTTGTTCTGGTTGTGTCTTTCTTATCAAAACTTTAGGATTCCTTTTTCCTGAGGGAAGTTAATCTTTCAGATTTGGGTCAGGAGGCATGATATGTAGCACAAAGAAGAAAATATTCTAAAATGCTAGGGGACAAGTAGGACACGTTTGTTAGAGTTTAGTTAAAGGAAATCTTGTCTTATATGAACTCTAAGAATACAAGCATGGTAGATACAAATTCTCCTTTAAAAAGGATGCTTAGAAAAGTAGTAAAAATGTACTTTCAGATTTTTATAGCTTCTAATGAAAAAAAAAAGATAATAGGAATTTTATAAGCATGCTGTCTTGTGTGGGGATTTAACATAGTGAAATGGATTTTGGGAATATTCTCATTTGCACCTGTTGGTTTTGCCTCATATATTGTAAAGGAAAGCCAACAGTATGTACAGTTACAGTTGTATTTGTAAAATTTGGGATTTTAAAAAGTCATTGTTACATAAAGAGAATGTTTATTTTGGCAAGATGAGGAACTTTGAAATATTACAACTATGCAGTTCATTGCCATCAGATGCGGATATCCTCTTTTTGAGGGCTAGGCCCTACTATACAGGAATATAGACAGATGCTATGTGGCACTTTGTTGTTAAACTGCTCAAATATTTATGTTGCATAAAGGATGTTGCAGAATAATATTTGCAGTGTTCTATGCCAAGTGTATTTGGAAATTGTAGCAAAATCATAGAACAGATGGAAATTACAGTACAGTGTTCAAGATCAAATCTGTTTTCTTTCATAAGCTACTCTAAGGACAGTTTCAAGCAAACTTTCAAAACAATTTTCCAGCCATCTAGAACTTGTAGATGTGGCTATAGAAAATGCAGGGGAAGTGATTAAACACATGGAAAATATTCTGTTATTGATTCTACTTGAACTAAATTAAAATAACTTCTATACCTAGTCTATGTACTCAATTTTAGTGAAAAATATTTCTCCTTGAATTTATTGTCCAAGCAGAAAATGTTCAGTAATTCAATAAGCACTGCTCAGTAACTGGCATACTTTCGATGCATGATGCTGATTATTATCCCAGTTTTGGATGTTGCAGGTTTAAATTCAATTTATATGAGCATGAGATGCTAAAAAATATGAAAGGTTAATTTTCCAGAGTTTCAGTTTATTCTGACAATTTTTGAGGATTTTTGCTGTTATTATTCATTTTTTTGTGGTCTATTTTGAGTTTATGAAAATCTTTTCATAAAGGAAAAGAAAGAAGAAGAGAAGGAAAGCAAAGGGAAGGCAAAGGGAAAGGCAAAGAGAAAGGCAAAGGGAAAGTCAAAGGGGAGGAGAGGGGAGACAAGGGAAGGGATGAGGGAAAGGAAGGGATGAGGGAAGGTGAGGAGAGGAGAGGAGAGGAGAGGAGAGGAGAGGAGGAGGAGAAAAATCCCTAAAGAAATAGATGTGCATTTTAATTTTTAAGCAGAAAATGAAAACAATGGAAAAATTGCTTCCCAAATGGTGCAGGTGTTACTTTGCAAAAAAAAAATTGAATAAATTAATGCTGAATAAGAATTATTTCACATCTCTCAAAGATAATTTGAAACATTTGCCCTTCTTTCTTTTTCTGAACATCTATATGTGCATGTTAGGTGCAGGTGGATAATGTAGGTTACCCAGTAAAGCAGAAGAGAAAGAGAAAGGCTACTGTTACCACAAGTTTTTTTCTAATAAGCGTAAGCAAAGCATCTTTTATTACTTCTTATGAATTGGTGCTTATGTAAATCAGCTGTAACTATCTGTAAGGTATCTGAATTCACACCTAAAATTGAAATGCATTGTTTACAAACACTAGTTGCTACTGATATTTATTTCGTGTTAATCATCTTTCAGTAAACCTATGACCTCTCCTGAAAGAAAATCATTTAGTGAGCTTTGGGGAAACTGCTTCTAGACATTATCTTTAAAATAAATGTTGGCAAAGAAGCAGTCAATAGCTTAGAGCATTCCTGGTATTTTATTTTAAGCATTTGGGATTGAGTTTTAAAAATCACATTTATTAATTTAACTGTGACAGTTTCCTCTTGCATCTTGGATCTGCCTTTCTTTCAGATCATAATAGAAGCTAAGCTACTGCTTTGGGAATGACAGGAAAAGACACTGCAACTAATGCTACTTTAAAATTCAAAGGTGAGAGGGCAGGAGGCAGGAACAAGCCTTTACAGCAATAACTGCATGTTCTGAATCACGAAAGAATCTAGTAAGGAGACATTATTTAGAAAAAGACAGGAGGGGCTCACACCAACAGCCTTGACTTTGTGAAGTCAAACATGAAACTTCCACTTTCTGAGGAAATCATCACATGGAAATAAGCAACAAAAAATCACTATTTTTTGTCTTAGAAGCTGGTGTACATATTCAGAATGTAATCTTCACACAACTTCATTTTCCACTTATTTTTTTTAAAGTTACATCCTATAAATAACCAAGGAAACAATATATTTCTATAGTTCACAATGAACACTTCATGTTGAATGACACATCTTGGTAGTATTCACATAGCAGAGGCAAAACAACAAACAACTCTTTACATAAAATTAATAAGGAAGGTTGTAAAGAAGAGAGTTCACCGAATTCTTAGCTTCCTTGCCCTACTGAGAAACATATGATCATAGTAGCGGCCTTTCCGTGGCCTAGACTCTTTCAAAAGTTATCCAAAAGGAAATCTGCAGGGCATCATTAAAAGGAGAAAGTAAAACTAGAGGAAACATTAAGGTGTTTTAAAGGTTCTATGGGAATTTTTCTTTGTGGAATTACTTACATATATCTACCTGGAAATTCCTTAGGGAATTTTATCAACATTTCTTCCCCTTTCCCCTTCAGCTGAAATTAAGATCAATTCACAAAACCTTCCATTGCTTGACACAGGAAACAAATGTATTGACATGATTAGCAGTGTTTTGAACACCAGTTCTCAGAAGCAAGAGGATCTACAGACTACAACATTAGTCTGTTAAGCCATCAAGTCTGAGTCTTTTTCTACCTTTCTGAGACAGAGAGACTCTTAAGTTGAAAAATTGTCATTTTCCAGCTTTCAGTGAGGCCAGAAATCACTAAAGATCTCATTTAAAATTTCTGTTCTAGTTCTCAAGCAAATTTACAGCAGAGGTCAGCCCTTTTGCAAGATTTCTGGAGGGAATTCTTCATCATAAAAGATTTTTTTTCCCCATTGTAGTTTAAACTATCTTCCATCATTTTTTCTTGTCATTTCACCCATCTTACTCTGTCCTTCACAGGATGAAAGAAAAATACCAACCATGCCTTTTCTCTGAGTATTGTGCTTCTCAGAATATTATGTAGTTAATATTGATTATAAATCACAGGGAACTCAGTGTCTTCCTACTTCTGTACCATGACAACCATTGTCATACTTGGAAATAGTACTATTTCGGTATTTCTTCTACAGAAAGACTGTGATTTCCATTCAGTTGTATTCTTTAAAGTATAACAAAAGCAGTAATGAAACTTTTACTCAGTCTATGAAAATACAGGATTAAAAAACTTGTTTTCGTCTTATTAAATCAGACCAGTTAGTTCACATTAATTATCCTAATAATTCAATTTGGCATGATAATAGGATCTGACACAGTTGATTATGTGCATTTTCTTCATTGAGTTACAGATCAAGCTACCTTAATTAGTCCAAAAAGTGCCAATTAAAAAAATCCTAAAATATGTAATAACTGAATGTATATGTTCATGTATATGTTATGTTCAGCAGTTTTGATTGTTAACTCTTTACTCACCCATCATCCGGTAGAGCAAATGCATGGATTTACTGCAGTGAGTACAACAAATGGCCACAAAGATGGAGACCGGAGACTCTCCCATGCTGAGAAAGTGGGGAGAGTTCACCCTGGAGAAGAGTGGAGATCTTATCAATGCATATAAATATCTGCAGGGAGGATATAAAGAGGATAGGACCAGACTTCTTTTTTCCAATGGTGCCAAGGGACAGGATGAGAGGCAAAGGGCACAAACTGAAACACAGGAAATTCCAGGAATGGGAAAAACGTGTTTACTGTAAGGGTAACAGAGTCCTGAAACAGGCTGCCAAGAAAGGTTGTAGAGTGCCTCTCTGTGGTGTTATTCAAAGGCCATCTGCACATGGCACTGGGCAACTTGTTCCAGGTAACCCTGCTTGAGCAGGGAGGGTAGAGCATATGATCTCCAGTGGTCCCTCCAAACCTCAACTATTCTGTGATTCTGGGGTAAAGCATACATTTCAGTCATTGATATGACTGAAATTGACTTCTCTGTTTATTCATTGATCAATTGTGGCAAGTGAAACAACCTTTAATTCCTCTGCAAGGAACAATGAACATATTTCTATGTCTTTCCATTTATGACTGTAGTACCATAGAATGTTTCATTCTGTTTTTCTTAATTAAGGAAGTTATGGTAAGTTAAGAATACCAAGTTTAAATGTTCACAGATTTTTAATTTGTGAATTTACATTCTCAGGAGGAAGAAGATAAAACATTCAATTAGACAGTAGATCAGATCCTCAGCTACTATAAGACAGAACAACTTTCTGTAAATTCATATCCCCTGGCAATCTTCATGGGTCATCTAAGTAGAAAACAAGCAAGAATATTTAAATTTTATTAGGATCCATTTTGAAAGGTTGGATTCTTCATCTAGGCTAATATTTTGATTTTTCAGTGAGTCAGTAATGCCATGGATGGAAGAAGAATGAGTTGGCAGGCCTTATAGGATCAGAGTTAAGGGAGAAGTCAAACTGGAGTCAAAAAGCACTCTCCAAAATTCACACATTTAACTCACTTATTTGGTGAGTAAAAAATGGATCTCTGGACTCTGATGAGTGGATATAAAATGGACTTTCATCAAAATTTGCTTGCCTGTGATAAGAGATGAAGAGATAAACTACCAGAACTATTATGATTTGTGAATATTTTAAAAGTTCTTAAATTAACTCCTGTGTTTATAAAGAAATTAAGATGTGCTATGAGATACGTTCCAAAAAAGTTGGATGACTGATTGTTTACTAAATGTTGATTAAGTGGTTGAGACCACTGAAAGTAGTTCATGGGGCCAGAGTTCAGGCAAATCATTACTTCTCATGGTTCTGGTGAAGTTTTGCTGAATGCTGAATTTTCATTTCTTGTTTTGAAACGGAAAGCGTTTCATTGCTCTTCTTAAGTGCGGATTGTGCCAATAGCAAAAGAGGGAGTTCTCTGAGGATGGAAAGTGTTTCTAGCCAAAATCTACAAGCTCTGGTTCCCTGAAGAGACGCAGTTAGAAAAAATCTTCTTTTAAATGTTAAAGATGTGGCAGAAGTTATGCATTTGTTTCATAAATCACATTTTCAGTAAACAAATATACTTTTATCATATTATTAATTTCATAATTGTTTTTCTAGCTTGAGTAAACTGAGAAAAAATATCTAAGTGAATAGTTTAATGATCAGATTTTTGATAATTAAATCAAGATGTGGAGCTACTTTTAGTAAAGATATGCCCATTTTTTTTTTTCTTCAGAAACTCCATTTTCTAGTGCTTGTAACTAGAATAAAAAAAAAAAAAAATCCAGCTACAGAGCAATTATTCCGCCGTTATGCGGTTGCTAAGGTTAAGAATAATCTTTAGATGCTTGTTTTCTGGATGGCTACTGGAGATTTGGAGTATTACAGAGCTCTAATCTCGGTCTTTCTCAACATTCACGTCCTAGGAACCAATCCTTTGAGTGACATTTGTGTTTGACTTGTCTCCTAGATATATACTACCAGCATTACTTACAGTTTATTATCATCATTCTGTGTATGGAACTGCCTTGAAATTAGTAAGTTAAAGATCAGCATATCCAAAAGTGTGTAGCAATATATTTAAATAAACTTACTTGGTTATAATTGTTGTATGTAGCAAAGGAGAATATACCGTGTCTGTCACAATCTGTTTATGAAAGTGTGGATATAAGTATATTTAGAAATTGTATAGCACAAGCAAGAGAAATAATCAGCAAGAAGGAAGCATATGATTTTAATTAAAACCTCTTATGCCTACATTGAATAAGAAATAAAATCTCATAAAATAAGGAGAAGGGAAATGGTGTTATCTAAAGGTAGAAACAGAAAAAAAAATAAAATAGGGAAAAAAAAAAAGAAAACATGCCAAAAAATCTCATTAATTCCATTAGAAATTTTCCTAATTTTCTTTTTTTCTCTCCTGACTTGCTTTATTTCTCAATACCTGTCAGTGAAGATATAGGCTTATATGTGTCAGATGAAACAAAGGAAATCTTTACTGCTACGTGGCCATTTTTTTATTTTTGCTAGATGGAGAACATAGTGCTGAACAGAACATGGATATTATTCTTTTAGTTGACAAAATCACCCAAGAAGATGTGAGTTTCACTATAAAACTCCATGTTAGGGGGCTAAGGATTTGTCTTTATTCCTACTCACTCTGTCATAACTAACTGAGAAATGTCAACTGATCTGCAAAGGTACCAAGTGCATGCAACTGTTAGTCTTTTCAGCAATAATGACATCTTGTACAAAACAACTTTTAAAATAAATAGATATGCCGAGTGGTTGGGTTTCTTTTGGAAGCTGTGGTCTGATCCTGAAGCAGATAGTTTTGTTAATTTTCCTTCTCTAGAAGAGTTTGATCTTGAAAAATTTAATTGTGGCTTATGCAGAGTCTGTGTTCTGAAACAAAATATACTTGTTAGAGCACTTATTCAGTTCTTCTGAAACTCATTATTAGAAGTCATATGAAAGATGTCATAGGGCCTGTTCTCAAAATCTATAGTTTGTAAGGACAACAGTAGCCGTTCTGACTGAAAATTGAAAATAGGCTACTGGCAGCAGCCATAAATGCTGCCTGCTTCTCTCACAGGACCACTGTGAATATAGAATCAATTGCAAAACACAGAGATATTAACATAAAAGCAAAGTATCTGTTCAAAGTATTTACTTTTGCCAGTAGGGAATAGCTGTAACTTTGGTTTCAGAGTCAACATCTTTTAGACTCCTGTATGCTTCCAGAACACAATTATATCACAGTATTTCCTGGAAAAATATTTTAAACAAGTAGAAGGAAAAAGTAAATAAATAAATAAATAAATAAATAAATAAATAAATAAATAAAAGAATCCTTGTATATAAACCAAGCCTTTTCATCTGTTGTGGTGATGCTGTGGTGTTATGATAACTATGGTGTTATAATTCCAATGGGGAGAGAAGGTGGAGTACTCATTGTAAAGCAATCTTTAGAAACCAACTAAGTGAACATCGTCAAACTGAAGAGGCCCCAATCTAAAGGGAGAGCTAATTGTTTTATTTCAAAGACAAAGTTCCAGCTTAGGGAAGGGCCCCTGTAATATATTCAGCTCTTGTTGAAATAACCTACTTATAAAATGCCAGGATTGTTTTGTTTCTCTTTTTAGTTTTGTTTCACTAATATTTTATTTTAGTCAAAATTTTATTTGGCTAACATGACTCGTGTGTGTGTTTAATTTTTCCAGCACTGTAGATATAAACTTTCTCCCAGCTAATATCACAAAATGTAACAAGGAGTTAAGTTGGAGTCACAAAGTCTGCAGTTTGTAACTTGACATCCTGTCTTTGCAGAGTCCGCTCTGCAGCTGACACAAAGCTCTATTTAATGTGCTGCCAATCACTCCAAGACAAGTACAGTACCGTAAATCCTTGAGTAATCTTTCAAAATGATTTTGCCTATATATTTTTCCATTTCATCTGTTTTCTCCTCACCATACAGTGAAGTGCAAATCCAAACAAAATTGCCTTTGCTGGCTCCAAAAAAAATTAGTTATCCCTTAAGTTGTTTTCATCATCTCTCTGAGTCGTTCTAGGATGAAATCAACTTGTTAAGATATAAGAGACAGTCTTTTAAAGCTCTGAATAATCAGAAATGTGCTGTTAGTCCCATTCAAGCAAGTTTGAAGGGTATATTCAATTGCGAATTCACAAATATTGGCACAAGAATTTAACTCTTGGTAATAAGATCAGTAACTGTTGATTTTGATTATTTATCTTAACTTACTGAACTTTTCTCTCATATTGCTCTCTCCTCAACTTTTAACTGTGATTCAGCTCTTTCAGTACCCACAAGTGTTGTTCATTTGGCTTGGTCTTGATCATCTCATTTCTCCTTGTGATTTGTCTTCCACCATTTTGTGACCCAGTCATAATATCTTTGATGTTACTTTTTTCGCACTGTCCTTTCCTCAGCTGTTTTGCAACTTCTAGCTAGCCCTCAGGTTGCATTCTTTTCCTATTTTTGCAATGATATGGGTGAGACTTTTCTTCTCATAACATTTTCTCCTCTTTCTAAAGGTCATCATTATCATTATCATCATTAATTGCAGTATTATGTTATCATTAATTGCAGTATCATTATGCAGTATTATGCTGAGGCTCATGGTCTCAGCAAGAACCAAACGTCTAGAACCTCATTTTGTTCACTGTGTACTCATTCTCCTGTCCTTCAGTTGCATATTCATCCTAGATGAACAAATCTTATCCAGGGTAACTGGACCCTGCACTACCAAGCTGAGCTGTATTTTACCATTCTTCAAACCCTTTCATTCCTTCTGCTGCCTTCTTTTTCCTGCCAATATCACATCTCCTTTCTCTGTCTCACTGCTTCCTGTACATCCACTGTAAACTTCTCCCTCTTTTCCTTCCCTTTTGGCACTTTACAGTACAATACCCCTTAGTGCAGTTCATTATTTCTTGCCATAGGGGAAAAAAAAAAAAAAAAGAACTCTTGACCCTGCTTGATTCTGCAAAATTTGACCTTCTCATCAGTGAGCTTACTAAAAATAATGCCTGTAAATGCCATCAAAGATTAATTTTCCATCATATTCTATACTTCTTGCAACCCATGTCTTTATCTTGAATGCAATCGGATTTACTCTTACCTAATTCCCTAAATATCTGCCCAATCCAAAATTCTGCAACAGTACATATTTATTAATTCATCATCTTGACACAGCTAGCTAATTTTCTTCTTGAAAGCATAAATTCTCTTTACTAGATCTTTATACTACTTTTTTATTTCCTTTAGATTGCTCTTTCATTCTTAAATTGTCTTTAACTCTTCTTCGAGCTTTCTGCAAGTTCCATAGAGCACCTTTGGTTTCACCTATACCTCAGACCAGGACCCATGCCTCTGAGGTAAGACATTCTCTTTGTGTTTCTTTATCCTAAATGATTAACATCCTATAGGTTATAGTCTAGTGAGGAAAGAGAATAATGGAAAAGCAACAGATACAGGAGCTGATTTGGGTACTTGTATTTCTTCTTACACTGTGGATCTTATCTGTAAACAGTCTAAAAATGGCTGAACAATCTGTTTTTTTTTTTTCCCTTCTGATCAAAGTACATCCTGTCTTATCTCTCTAGCATCTTCTCTCAGCTCCGTGTCCACCCAAATAGGGTGAAACACTAATATTTTACTTCCGTGATTGTCCTAAAATTTTCCCATGCAGCCCCTCTGCAGGGGGCAAGAGCTGTTCCTTTACTCTGTAAGAAGGGGACTTGGCACAGTCAGTGCTAGAATGCACAATGAGACATAATCCCAATGAGCCTTCTGGTAACTATCACAGATACCAGGAAGATATTTCCCCACAGACACTTCTCTGTCCACAGCCAAAACTCCCTTAAAAAATCTAGACAGGAGTGCAGGATTCAAGCATTAAGACATGCTAAGATTCATATCTAGGACCAGAACTGAAAAGCACACAGTGGAGTTCCTTGATTTTTTATAATGGGGGCATGCAATCTTAGCATGATTTAATGAATCCATCATTCTATCTCTATTATTGTCTTCAACTCAGTCACCCCTCGATATTGCTCGTTTTGTTCTGTAATCCCTTTCTGTGAGCATTCCTACCACCTCTAGCTTACCATAAATGTTAATCCAATATTTGTTTTGAACATTGGATGATTGTATCAATTTTCAAAACTTTCTATAGATTACTGTTATTTTTTACCATGTATTAAGTATTTGTTAAAAGTCCACACTTGACACTGGATAGACAAGTTTCCCCAGGACACTTCTAAGATTTAAAAATAAGTATGTTCTTGTTCTTTACTATGTCGGTCCTCATAATCCTCTGTAAAGTGAATCAGTATTGAGTATACTCAACAACATTCAGTATATTTCAGTATATTTCAACGACATTCAGTATATATATCTATGAAATTATAGTTTTCTAGGATGCCTGCAGAAAAATTATCATGCTACCTTAAAAATTAGCATCTTACTTTATTGTTTTCTTATGAATTGTCAGCTGTATGTTTCCACCCACTGCCTCATATTGTAGTGGGCTTATAAATTCTCTAAGGTATGAAACATCTTTCTGTTCTCTATTTGTACAATGCCTAGCACATAGGAGCATGGCAACACTTTCCAAACAATGGCAGTAATAATGACAATAGCAAAAGTACTAACAATGTTGCCTTTAGTGATTTCAGATCTAGTTCTACTTTGTGTCAATACACAACTAAGTTTTGCTGACCATGTGTATAAGCAAATACAGGACTTTTGCAGCTGGAATCTGTAGGCTGGATATTTCTGTCAGATGGCAGAATTTGACTGGTGTATTTTTGTCTGTGACCCAAAGAGTGGTGAGATTCCACAGCAAGAGGTAGTAGTATTGGTGCTGAAGTGATACAGACTTGATTGTCAGGGAAAGTGTCAGCAAATTCCCATTCCCAGGTGATTTCATGACACACATTGCAATGAAGTTTATCTGTAACAACTAGGCAAATTTGGATAAGTAAGAGCAAGAAGGTTAACATTTGATTTAGTACAAAAAATGCTTAGGGCCATCATGCGGTGCATCATTCCTTCAAAGAGGTGATTGTACCTTACAGTTTTACAATCTAAACGGGTTGAGGTAGTTCTCTTCCAGGTGGCAGAGAAATATCAGCCCATTCCTAGTCAAAAGTGCTATGCAGCAGGAGTAATAACTCTATTAGCTCCTCCTCTTCTCTGCTCTTTTTTTTTTTTTCTCTCTCTCTTAAAGAGGATTACAACTATTCAGTGACAAAGTGACAATACCGAGCAATGCTCGTGGATGAGTTGATGGCAAGTAAAGTTTTGACATTTTACAACCCTAGTAGGCTTGAACCATTACATTATTAAAAAGGCATAGTCTCAATGTTCCAGTGACATACAAAGTAGTTGTTTGTAGTACATCCCCAGATAGTAAATTTGAAATTTTAGGAATTTTCTTCTTGTAGAGAGATTTTTTCTGAAACTCTTTTGGCATGATATTTTTTTTCTTTTTTATTTGTATCACCATCTCAAACTTATGATAATAAAACTTGTGTTTTGTTTCTAGTGTGCTATCATATATAACAAATCTTATACATCATTTAGGATTTCACATAACTCCAATATAAAATTGTTCATGAAGTTATTAATTCACTGAAAACTTGCTTTGTTCCCTTTATCAGTGTGCACTAAAATAGTTCTTTCCAGGATTTTGTATTCTGTTTTGGTTCATCTTCTTGTATTTAAATTTTAAACCTTTTATACTTTTTCAATATCTAGTAAGCTTTGTGTAAAATTATTTCACTTTAACCTTGTATTATTATGAAGTGGTAAAAGCAGCATACAATATATAGAAACAGAGCTTTTAATTAGATAACATGTTAAACTTCTTCGAACATAAGGATGCATGCCAGTATTAAATGTTTATTTTACAGAGTTTATTTATTCTTTCATAAGTGGTCCATGCATCAGTTTTATGTACTTCAGGAGCATACAGTAGGAAAAGAACCTCAAAAAGAGTGCATTTTAAACAATTAAAAATAAAAGACTTTGCTTGTCCAGCTCTTTATGTGAACCCAAATTAGCATTCTGTGTTCATCTTGAGCTTGGATAGATTTGAAGCCTTTCATGTCTAAAACCCTATGATCAAGGGCAAAATCTTTTCCTAGCATTGGAATCTGAAGAGAAAAAAAAGACATGCACACATGGTTTTATCAGTATGTGTTTCACTGCAGAGTCTATGAAAAAAAGGTGTATTTTGTTTTATTTAATTAACACTGCCCCCTTATGATTTTTTTTTTTATAATAAAAATGAAATCTACCCTCACCAAGTGTGTAGAGACCTGTGGTATGTAGTTTTTTGCCACAGTGCTAGCTTTAGTTATAATTTAAGCAGCTTACAAAAGACAGATCCTATGTAAAATAATTTGATATTTTCATCACTAGTTCTATTGCAAAAACATAGCCTGGATAAAAAATTATACTGAATATCTTTCTTCATGAAACATTATCTTTTACTTAATTTGGACTTTTGCTACCAGGTGTCATATACAGAAATTCCTGAATAACAAAGTTGTGCCTTTTTTTTCGTTTCATCCAGTGATTGTCATTTTGAAAGCTTTAAATTATTCACTGAAGCTTGCTACAAAGATAAGAGAGCTAACTATCTACTTTATTAAATAGATCCATTCAGGTTAGTCATCTACTAGATATTATAAATAGATCTGGTCAGATGTTAAACTCATTTGATCATGAGCATTTTCAAAGTTAAATTTGAACATATAAACCACTGTGACTAATTGAGGTGAAAAAAAATAAAATCAAAGGGGAGTACAAAGAAAGGAAAATGCTTTCTAAACAGGAAGATGGAAAACATAATGGAGAACTGAAAAGAAAGAAAAAAACATTGAGGAGAGAATTAAGGTGACAGTGAAGAGAAAAATAGGGAAAACTCATCACTTTATATTATATACATTGTAGGAAGCAATTTCTAAACTTCGTGTGTACCTTTATATAAAACCAAAACTAAACAAAACCAGTGATAAAAAGCAACCTGAAACATTTGTACATACTTTATAAAGGCAATTTATACAGGAAAAAGAAAAAAGAATACTTCTCAGCAAACTGAGAAGGCAAAACATTTTCCAAAGTTTCAGGAGATACTAATTCCAGATAATTCACCTTTTGCTACAGATAAATGTTTTAAAACAATTTAACGAAAACTTAGCACAACTTTCAATGAATCTTGATTTTTTTTTCCTCAGTATATGTCACATATGGTAGAAAAGCCAGGTCATCGTTTCAAGAATTTTTGTGAGCAAATATCGAAAATAATTTCTTTCCTCAAAGAAATTACTTTGAACTTGACCTTTGACTTTGATCTTGTTCACACTACTTGACAAGTGACCATGGTTGGGTATGTAGCTGTTTGCAGAAAGCTAATTGTAGCTTGATTGTTTGACAGAAAAGGAAAAGACTTTTTTTTTTTTTTTTCTTTCTGTAGGCAATTATATATGAAACTTATTCACAACAGTTTTTATGCTCTCAAACAGCAACAGCTTGTATATTTAATAGGACTTATCACTCAGATTTTAAATAAGACAATCAATTAACAATCAATTACTATAGTTTTTTTTAATTAAACAGCTAATAAGAATTTGAAATAATAAATGAACTTGAATTGAAACATGCATTTATAAAAATGCTTTATATGAATTATTCAGAAAGAATAGGATCCACAATGCTACTTGTACAGTTTGCAGAAGTTTTGAGTATCCAAAGGCAAGCCTACAGAACCTATCCTTACAGAACCTATCCTATCCTATCCTATCTCCGGCTTTAGAGAATCAGTAACTCTGCACTTCTGACTTTTCTTCTGCCAGAAAACTCTTCATCTATGTATATGCCTCCCTAACTCACACTCAGAATTAAGGAAAGGGATTTGGGGCAATGCGCTCCATCTGAATGTTAGAACACTAATGACCTTGATAGGGATCATTTTTTTATGATCGTTATTTCATCGTGCTCAACTGGCCATTTTATCTCAGAACCTTCATATTTCAGTAAGATCTATGGAGGAATGGCACTTCTTCCTCCATATCAAGTTCTATTGACCTCACTGGAGCTCTTCAAAAACTCAGAGTCATTATGGGTCTAGTTAAAGTTGCATTGCAAATAGGAAAAAATTATTAAAACAGGATGATCTGTAGGCTCGTATTTTAGAACCTGATGATTTAAAAAATTTCTCCCTCCTTCTTTTCAGTCATGAGGACTGTTTAATAATCTCATCTTTTGATAAGGAAAATATTTTAAAGAGAATAGCCAAATTGGTACATTTTAGGACATGGAAGAAAAAAAGTTTGGACAAGCAGACAGTGACTTTTTGAGAGATCTGGAGGTGGATTTAGTCACATTGTCATTTTTCGCCTTACTTCTCTTTCAAACTGAATACTGCATCCTAAATTTTAACATGTGTGTTTTCACAGGTTAATTTCTTTATAGCTTTCTGTTATTTGTGTCTTTGCATTTTTATTGTGATCATTATGTGTAATGAAGATACTTACAGAAAATGCAATATGTCTATAAAGCCTATAAAGGCTGTGATGTGGCAACTCCTTGACGGGCCTACACAGAAGGTGACATTTCTCTTGTTTAGGGCACTTTCAGTTGGAGATTATCCAGGAGCAGGGATAAGCATTACATAGCATTGAGAGACAAAGGAGAGCATATAGACTGGGTTATTGAGAAGCTGTGAGCTTAGATGCAAACCTCATCATGAGGCTATGAAGATCCTTCATAAATCTCATTTCTGCAAAACAGAAAGAAATTGACAGATAGCCAGGGGTCTGGCAGGGACGGGATCAACGTCTATTATTAGCTGAAAAAGAAAAAACCCACCATACAAAATTACTAGATTTATAGATTGTTTATACTAGGTAGGTTATATCCTTTTGTGTAAGATCAGTGTAAAATGTTGGGACAATTCCACAGTTTTTTAAAGCAAAATTTAGTGCAAGAGTATCCTTTTTGTATATTATGAGCATTATTCTGCAAGACCAGTGTTCACAAGTTGGTCAGCTTTGGTCAATAGGAGAAAGTCAAGCATTGCATCATAAGTAAGTCCCTTATTTTGCTAAACCATTTTTTCAGCTTTTAAAATCATTTTTCTGTTATAGATATCATTCTTTATTGGTGTTTCAAGAAGATGGAGGTCAAAGAGTAGAAGAATAGGAAAGCTAAAAAAAAAAATTATAGTAAAAGGAAAGGAAGTTAAAATTTTAATTACTTTGTCTTGATCAAAAGGCATCAACAAAGCAATAAATATATACAGATATGAAAAAGTAATGCAATCTTCCTCTTAAAGTGAATGAATAAATAAGTTTATTTCACCAATTTTCCTCTCAGTGATGCCAGTACAGTCCCATTGGTTTCATAGTGAAAGATTTTATGCTAATTTTTTTTTTTTCGGCCAAAATTACATTGTTTTAATGCTTCAAGATCATTTCTTATTCTAGCTTAACTAATACATGCTCTATGCTTCCAGAAAATGTAAAAAGGGATTTTAAGAATATTATTTTTATTTTGGACTGCCATTACGCTTGTGCACTTCTACAACTACCTGTTTAATTGCTGTTAAACAACAACAAAAAAATGGCACAGGTTCCCAAAGAATACAGGAGAAAGTGTATCAGACCATTTTCTACGAGGAAGTATACCTTTTCCTATTATGATTCATCATTTTTTAATGCACTATATGTATTTTTGTTGCACATTTAAAAGAACAGGCAAGATTCATTCTGAATAGCAAAATAGTGAAGGTTTCAGAGATCATGTGGCAGAACCAGACACTGGCTAGCCACCAGAACAGTATAAAACTTCTGTCTAATGCATACTTATGGCAGACAAATGTATGTGTTCATATTTATACTTCTAGTGAAGGGATTGGATCAACTGTGCTTTGAAGAAACTGAAAAACACTGCCTAATCTATGACTCTGGAGATGGTTTTTTTCTACACAGTCCTAGCAAATAATGCTAACATTTTGTCTGTTTGTTTGTTTTAATTTCCATATGATTTTATCCCTAAATATTGCCACTGTGGATGGAATTTTATGGGTCGAGGGATAAATGACAGTACGTGAGAGTCTGCTGCAACTTTAACTTATGCTGTTCTGGTGGAGATGGTGCATCGCACACCAGCTATACCCAGTCTTAAAAAAGGCTTGGTTTATGAGACTATGGAGAAGTTTTCTTCCTTTTCATTTTAATCTTGAGAGGAAAAAAAAAAAAAAAAAAAAAGATTCCTGATGAAAATGGCTACTTTTACAATGTACCTTGACAATGACTACTCATTTTGCCAGACTGTTATTAAAAAGTTCATTCAGGACTAGCATAAGCCTTTATTATATTTTTCTCCTCATCTGTTCTTCAGTTAATAAAACCATGGGTGGTAATCCACACTGTTTGTGTCCCATTTCTGTGTACAATATGTGTGTAACTGCAGTGGAGCAGGGAATAGTCAATGGACATTAACTATGTTAAACAAGAAGCATTGTACCCTCAAGCATGAACCCCAGATTCCCACAGAAATTCTCTAAATCAAGCGTTGAGTAGATTTTTGTCTTCCTGGCTATTTTGTTATCTCTGTTGTAAGACTCTTGTTTTTTTGGCGGTTCTGAACAGATATTGTGATAGACACCATGGTAAACAGCTCTCTTATTGTATTTTGTACTAGGATATTGAACATTTTCCTGAGCAAAGTGCAATGTGATGCCAAGTATTTCCATCCCCTGCAGCTTCTTACAAAGGAAACCAGTCCACAGCTTGCTAATAGAGATGGAGGAGCTCTTCCTTGCAAGCTTTCAAAATAATCCATTTTAAAAGACTGTTTCAGCATAATAAATGCTTGGTGACTTGAAATCCCAGTGGGTTTTGAGGAAACAAATACTGTACTGTATATGCTGAATCTGTATAATTTGAGCCTTGCACTTGAAGTACTGTAGATGTGTCCTTGCACAGATAATAACAGTCTTTTCAGGTACAAAAGAACAAATTTCTAGTTACAAATAGGAATCTATAATTATCTGTGATATTATATTTCTTTATACGTAGTATAATTCCCACCTTTGTTATAACTGTTTCTATTAAAAACCATTCTATACAAGTAAATGTAAATGTTCTGTTTAGTAAAAAAAAATCTTAAGTAGAAGAAACACTGTGTTTATGTTAAGCTTATGATGTTTAAGAATTGAAACTGTGGTTGAAATTTAATAGCTCTGTGTGCGGCTGTATTTCTCTCTCTCTCTCTCTCTCTCTCTCTCTCTCTTTGTTAGGTTAATTCAGCTTCAATAACAAGCCTTTTCTGTCCTACTACCAAATACCTCTAAATGTACAGCAAGGGAAACTGGCATTTCAAATTAAGGGAAACAGTGAACCAAAACAAGTACACAATAAAAGAAAGAGCAGGGTGATACATGTAAATGATGTACTCACTGGGAACTAACAGTGGTAGCTTGCAATGAAGGGATTTAGCTTTCTGTTAATTCAACTGATAGTGAGACGGGCATATTTGGGAAGAGCCTTGGCCAGATTTCTTTAGCTCACAAAAGCTTTAGTGATTACATCATCGAGGAGCTTTGGGATTTTTAAAAAACTTGTTAATGTAATTAGTCTGGTAGAAACAGAAATCTTTCACTAAATAACAGTGGTAGAGATACTCTATCTTCACTGGAATTCATTTTTTAGCAGAATAATGAGTAGAACTATCTTTCTTTCTGCAATTCTGTTACTAGTTGTCTTGTACAGTTTCTTTAGAAGACTGTCAGCACAGATTTAGGGTAACAAAGTCTGACCAACAGGGATGTATTTATTGGCCTCCTTACTGTATGCGGGATTCTTCTGCATAGTAACTGCTTATGGTACCCTATTGGAGAGGGATTAAGATGTTTTATATTCTGTGTGTGCATTGAAGAGGATGTGTTTTACCTAATCTTGTTTAACCACCATGCAGACAGCTTTGAGGATTTTTTTTTATCCCAGCATCCTTTAAAACCTGCAGATCTTTGGAAAGGGAAGGTATTTCTATTTCTTTCGTTTGCTTTTAAAAAGTGCAGAGATTGGCCTTTATCTTGAGAAGCAAATGAAAAATACTAAGCACGGCATTCCTGCCTGCAGGCTTGATATTTATTATATATGTTGAGCAATTAAATGTAGATGGGAAAGATTGAGCTGCTCTCAGAAATTTGTGGTGTTTATTATCTTGCTTGTTTGTTGCTTGTAAGAAGGCAAAATAATATGTTCTCAAGCTCTTTGATGCTGTTTGCGCAAAATATATGTCTACAGATCCCGTGTCCTCCAAAGTACAGCAGATGCTCATTGCTTTGTCTTCAAACAGCCACATTTGTCTTCATTCTTGAAAGCAATGCCTAATATTTAAGGACTGAATGCTTTTTGGAGGGGAGGGTAGTGCGTAAGTAAAGTAAAGGTAGCAAGGGGGAAGAGAAGGAAAGCAAAATGATCACCTTAAGTGATGGGATTACTTTCGAAAGTGTAAATTTGTTGCCAAAGCTGAGGTCTTTTTAAAATTTTCAAATGTACCACCACTACTTCGGGAAAAAAAAAAAAAAAAGCATACATGCCAAATTTTTCCTGCTGGTCTTGGAAATTGAAAGTTTGGAAGGATGCTAGAAGGATATAGAAGCACTTGAAGAGACAATATGATCATTGGAAAGGTAACTTTCTTTATCTTTTTAGGCTTTCTAGCTTGTTTATTAACTTTTTTTCCATGTAGTGACTACCATCGCAGCATTTTTATTTTTCTCACATCACTTTCTAACATTTTAACCCTTCCTTAGGACCCTGTTCTGCACATTTGCCATTATATCCTTCACTAAAGCTGCTGCCCCTCTTTGTCTGGAAAACGCACAGCACATGAACACCTATCACTTCATATATTCAAAGTGAAAATAACAAATTGTTATCTAGAGTGTATTAAGGCTGCAGACCCTACTGACTGGTCTCTAGGAAAATAACTCAGACATAGACAATTGCCTGGCCTGGCCTACGCCTGGCCTATGCCTGGCCTGGCTTGATGTGACAAATTACTGGGCATGGTAGATCACAGCATTAGAAGATAACAGAAGTTACAGATGTCATTGTAAGTAATGCCTTGATTTCTTAGATGAATGGCTGGATTTCACCACCAATTAATAGGGACTTAGTTGAGAAATGACTTCACAGACTTCACAGAGGACTCATGGGAGTACTGGGATTTCCTGGGAAGCAGTCTTGCAAGGCCAACAGTGCCTTGGTGACCATATCAGTAGTACCACATAAAGCCAAAGTTATCTAGGCAATAGTATCAGAAATACTGAATATGGGTATGGACATAGAAAAGCAAGGAACAATAGGGGGAAAGTAATTAGGGAGGGCTGTTTGTTTTGCAGAAGACTAGGGCAGACAAGGGAAGATGGAAGGGAAGTGAATTGGAAGGTCAAAACATAGGAAAAAGAATAATAAGGTGCTATAATTTTAACTGATTCCCATTCAAAGAGGCTTTGCAGTGGCTTATGATGCACCTCTCTGGGGAATGTTTTTATACTGGCAGTACTAAAATAGTAGACACCTGTAACTTGTTGTTGAAAGATACTTTAACTTTTAGCTGAATGCCAAATTATAACATGAGTGTAGGGAGAAGGAAAGACTTAACCATCCAAGAAATAAGATTAATAAGGTAGTGGGATAAGACGACTGCAGTCAAGAAGTCCTTTAGGTCGAGAAAGAAGGGCATTGAAACAAAGAAAGAGGAATTTAGATCTGGAAAACAATCTTTAGATTGACAATTTTGGTCCCATGTCTTCACAGTGTGTAATACTATAAATTCTCTTTCATAAGGGGATTGAGCTCCATATTAAAACATGTTATACTTTGTTGGTCCTCATTACCATTTATCCTACCATTCCAGAATCTTATTTGCTCAGATGGGTTGATGGATTTTCATTCTTTTATTCAAATTATTTTGAAGTCTTTGCTTTTCTTTAGGCATATTAATAGAGGGCAAACATATGCCTTGTTAGATTTTGTTTTGCTAGGTTAAGAAACAAAGCTCTCATAGCAGCTTCCCATATAACAGGCATAACATGGCTCATCATTTGCATCTCCTTACATTAATTCCTCTTCCTTTGGGTAACCAAAACAAATATATCCTCAATCCTTCCAGCTTAATTTACAATGTTGTAAGTCCTGCTTCAAATCCTTTACAACAATCTGAATAGAAATGATCTATTGCATTTTCTTTGTCAATAAAATAAGTTACTAAGGAGGGGTATCTAAAGAGTCTCTCACAATTTATAACCCACATAGCAATTTATCTCATTTTTGTTACATTGTAAGTGATATTATATTTCTTTTATGTCTTTATTCTTTCCTTCAAATAGCCTTTCATATGACTGAGGTAGACCAATATGTCTAGACAGTTTACTACGCTGTGACCAACTTACAAAATTGGTTTGCTTGATTTTTCAGTGACTTTTTGAAAAGACGTCTACCAGCAGGAGCATCACAACGATTTTTTTTTTTTTTTTTCCATCCTGGAGATGGGAATGGGGAAGGAAGGGAACTCTTTCAGGATGATGCAGGCAGTGATAGCATTTATCTAATTAATTATGCTTTAGAAAGTTATGTCAGTATTCGAAACCAATCTCCATTCCAGTGTACTGAATTAGCATGAGACTCAAGAGTCCTTCTTCAACTCAGTCAAATGATGTGACTTACTGATATGAAGATAGTCTTCTACACAGTTAACCCAGGATAATGGATGATGATGCTGCTGCTCACCATTTGGGCAGTTTGCCTATGATTTCCATAGATTAAAAGGAAAATATGACACATGCAAATTATAGCACAGTTCACAGAACCCACAAAGGAAGTCTCAAATTTTTCTGAGCAGAACTATTATACTGTACACAAGTTCAGTAAAAATATTAAGACAGAGATATAGTCAATCTGCATACTGTGCAAAGTGACAGCAAAACCAGGACTTCTCTCCATTAATAAGGAGATGAGTCCAAAAAGTAATAAACGGATGCAATTTCCCAGCTCTTAAGAACAGAAAATTCACTTTCCTGCTAAACAAAACAGTAAGGTTATCTTCTGAGAAGACCAAATCAGCCTTAGAAGTACATCATGATAATTATAGCAAAGGATGACAAGTAAAATAGTGCAGAATGTCAAAGGTTACCAAAAAGACCAGGACTAAGTATTAAAAAGATCTAAATTATTGCTACTGTATGATATTGCACCCACACTTTGCTCACAGAAAGAGAACACTAAAGACAATAAAAGCAGAGGAATTTGAACCTAACATGTCAGAAGGAAAAAGATGATTCAAACAAAGCTTTTTTGTAATTGGTATTCTATGTTGCTGCTCCTTCATATTTGGGAATAAGATTCAGGAATATTTCCCAATATTCAGAATTTGCATGCAAATTCTTTGTCTTCTGAACAGGGTAAGTTAGATAGGACCTAATAATTCAGAAAATGTATTAACACAAAATTATCACTGATTTGCATGTTATTTCTGTATACTCCCATATGCATTTAAACTTTTTTTTTTTTTTTTTTTTTTCCTAGTTGAAGGACAAAAAATCAGTGAGTTGAAATGTTCAGGAGAAAGAAGTATGAGGTGCTAATTGAAATACTGATTGAACAGATAACATGCAATGTGCTGAGAAGCACTAGGAAAGGAAATGTTATGCTGCACACTTTTCTGGATAAGTAACTCATTATCACAAGCCTCATCACATTCATGGCGACAAAAACTACACCATCATTTGTTCTGAGTAAGATGTAATTATGAAGGATGCTAATCTTGCATAGAACTCAGTGGGATCCCAGAATGAATTTCAGTTAAACTGTTTGTTGTACCTTAAAGAGCACAATAATATTATTAGAACTGCCATAATTCTTTTCCAAAACAGCTGTCCATTATCCTGTGACACAAATTCAAGCTTTTAACTACTTGACCCATTTAAGAAAGGATGAGTCCCAGAAGCTTGAACAATCAACTGCACTTTGTTGGTTGAACTACTTCTTAAAGAAAAGCGATTTGGATATTGACTCACCTCGGGCAGCAAAAAGAATGATGTTATCATATATCCCTATCATAACACTATAAGTCCTATTCAAGAAAGAAGGGTGAGCACACATCATATGTTACACAGAACAGTACTGAGTACATATTTGTGAGACAGAGAATGAATCTGGGAAGCACAACTAAGAGTTTAACTTGGCCTGAGTTCCTGGTTCTTATATTGTTTTTTAACTCTCTAAGGCAATAATTGTCCTCTACCCTTAAACTAGGGGGAGAGTTGTAATCATGTGAGGTTTACAGAAAGTTGCAGACTTCCAATAATGTCTCAGACTAGTAGTTGTTAAAAATAAACATATATTATACACACCTTTTCTTCAAGGCATCCAAACTTTCAGTGCTAAAATTGAGAATTGAAACGTTTCTTCCCCTTGAAATGGTTTAATAACATTAAGATAATTTATTTGGTAATATATTTATACTTTTTAAAACAAAATACATTATACTTTTTAAACAATATGTATATATATATATATATGAGTAGATACATAGAGTATAAATTCCATATTTAAAATATTACAAACAGAACTCTTTTTCTCTGGTAATTACAATTATAAATAAATAAAAATACCAAACCCACATGTTTTAAATTTCTCTAAATTAATCATGACTAAATCGAGCTATCTCTATTCTCTGATATAAATCCATTGGCTGCCTTTGAACTCTGAAGAAATACTGTACCGTGAGTACCTTGGGTGTGTAGTTTGATGTATATGTGAGACTGGATTCAGAGCTGTAAGCCCGGACAAATATACAGACAAGGAATAATAAGCATATTGAGATTTTTTGTCAAATAAGCCACCTCTACCTCTTCATTCACTCTCATGCTTAAAACTAAGTAAGTCTTTAAGTTCTTTTACGAATTCTAAAGCGCTCTTTACCATATGCTCATGAGTCAGGTTAATTCAAAAAGTGACCAATATTATCTAAATGATAAATAGCTAGAAAACTCCCAAAGAAGATCATTTATCTTTTCAGTTGCTAAGGTGAGGCTTTTCAGATAACTACATTTTCAAGATAAACATCTGCACTTCAGAACTCTTTTTTTTTTTTTTTTTTTTTTGACATTGCTTACTCCACTCTTTTTTATAGACTTGACACAATTAAGTCAAGTATGAGGGTTCCCTCAGTGCAATGACTGAACCAGGAAAATATTTGGTTTTATATATAGCTACTTAAAAAAGAAATACTTTTATGATTGCTGTAGGAGGGTGACACAAATGTTTCATATGGCTTGTAAATAAAGATTATGAGTAACCTGGGTTTGAAACTGGGCTAAAAATCTTCCAGTATGTAGAATTTAAACAGAATCATTGAATCATCTTATTGCACTAAGACATATAACAAAAAGTAATTCATTTGCAGTTTATCTCTTATATTCACAATACAAAATACAACATTTTCTTTTTTTCTCCCTTCACTCAGTTTCATTTGAGATAAAAAACTGCAGTCACATTCAATACCATTTTCCTGTAAAAGACATGCTAATGAAATTTACTGCAGACAAATATATATTTTAGCCTTTTTTATTTTAGAGTAAATTTTGTTTATTGTGATCAACTTTACTGGACATTGCGCAGTCACCCTAATATGCCAAAGGCATGGAAACTTACTGCCCCAGAGATAAAGAGCAGTGGGAAAATTATTTAAAAGCAGCATGGAAATCAACATAGAGCAGGATTAACTTTTTTAAAAACAAAACAAACACAAATAAATAGGAAACTCTTTCTCTTCCTTTTTGTATTATCCAAACCATCCTTCATAATAAACATTGCGTTTATAAGACATGCTACACAAATTCCCATGCTCCCCAAAACCATCTGAGAGAAACAGTAGGCTGTGACTTTCTTCCTATAATGCAATTATGAGCATTTATCTCCTGTGACATTTGTCTTTCATTCCTTCTAGCATCTCCCCAGTGGTGAATCCCCTAGTAGTCAGCAGCTTTTCAGTTGTTAACACAGATCTCTTAAGTATTTTGTATGATTAATATCAGAACTGTTGCCAGCCAGTAAGCAGAAGGAGAAGAGAAATAGTAGTAGTGGTAAGCTAGCAAGTTTGCAAATTGATTCTGAGAACTTAGAGACCTGTTTCCCGGGAGTGTTATTGTTTATTTCACGTAGTTATTCAAAAGCATCAAGAGATAATCCAAACAATCCAAACTAATTAGAAGCATTTACATGTCCCAATATTTTTGAATTAAATATTTTATATATTAATATATATTTATGTATTAATATATATTAATATATA
>VZSV01000169.1:366844-436964 GCA_013398735.1 Nothocercus julius | reverse complement strand
AAAAAAAAAAAAATCTTGAGAACTGAAAACCTTGGTTTTCATGCAGATACAATTACTTGAACATGCATTTGTACACAAGTGTGCATAAGTGCATCTGTTTAGGCAGTCCTGTGGCTCATCAATTTTAACAAGATACGGTTGTTCCATTTCTGTGATCTCAGTGGCCTTAGTTTTCCCTTCTAGAAGACAGAGAAAAGTTTTCCTGTTATTATTCCATGCATTCCTGACTAAAATACCAGATTTTAAAGAGCACAGAACAACATTCTCTGAGTTACTACCATGGGCTCTTCAGCTTGAAGTAATCTGATGGTGGCCTCAATTCTTGGTCTGAGGTCAGTATTAATTATTGCTAGTTGTACCCAAAGGGCTTTCTTGCATCAGTAACATACATAGCAGAGCAGGGCATGATAGCACATCCACTAAAAACACTGTATGAAATCTCAGAGTGGACTTTGCACAGCAGTTACTGGTTTTGCAATGATTTTGCATTATGACTAATACACTATTTGACTATATATTGCCTGAGTCCTGAAAGAAACACTAGAAAATGTTTATTTATATTGAGTAGCTGTGCTACTTGAGGTTGAACTTGATGTGTCATTCTCTACATCACCCACAGCCAAGCTTCAGCCATGCACTTTGAGAAGACCCACTACATCAGCTCCCACAGAGTAACATGAGTCTTTCTGCATTTAGAACCTCATTCCTGCCACACAAGACCTAAGACACCCCCTTCAAATTAGCTTTGTGTATAAGACAATTTGACCCTCCAAACAGAATGCAGCATATTCTAACTAGGTGGATGAGACAATGCTTTACAGTCACCATGTACATATGTCAATACTTTGCAGGAAAAACATTCACAAAAATGATCCTTGAGACACAACACTCCTGTTGCTTGTTCTGAGGGAATATACCAGAATGCTGCAGTGAAGGCTTGTTTTAAATGTTCTTCCAAATATGCTTTGTTGCATGGAAATGTCTTTCAGCAGATCCTGACTCATGCCACTTAATGTAGACTTTCACTATCTTTTTAATAATGGCTAGCCCCAGAGTTCCGCTCAGATCATGCAGAAGCCAAGTGAAATCATTACCAGTTGGTGGCAACTCTTTCAGGTGCTTCTCAATCCACCGCTCCTCTTTGGGAAACTCTGAATAAAATTCAGGATCATGATAACCTGGAATGTTGATTGGCGATATCATGTCTCCACAAGAGGCTACAGCACCCAGCTTTAGGTAGATTTCCTCTAAACATAGGAACTGCCACCTTATACAGTGCCAGGTTGACATGTTGCTTCTGTGAACCTCCAGTTCCACAGAGGTTTCTGCCGAGACCCTGAAGTCTGAAAACCTGAAATTTCAATGTGAGTGCCCATTTTTATTGGTTCTAGCTTTATATTATGATTACTTCAGTCTTCTGATGCCATTTATTTGCTCCAAAATTTTGGTATTTCTTGGCTTTTCTACAGTGCCCAATGATGAAGAGTTTCCCCTAATAAAGAAGAATTTTTCTTTATACCTGTCAGCTCATATTTTCCTGGGAGACAAAAGACTGCAGATAGGACTTTCAGTGTCCTCTTATTCCCTGTGCAGGTACAGATTAGACCAGCAGAAATAGAGGATAGGGAAATAAACTCTGGCTTTTCAGGAGCTTTACACACATCTTCACTGTAGTACTTGCTGTGTCAATGCACATTTATAAGGCACGGGGCAAAATCAGAGTCTAGGTTTTGTTAACATTTCAGTTGTGACAAACATTTCCTTTAGCCAGGATAGCCCCTAGCAGTCTTTCTGAGACATCTCTTAAAGATTTGAAAAAGTTATTTACAGAATGCAGCTGATTTGTTCTTTCTAAAAACAAAACAGACATCTTGATTTGTGTCAGGGTCAGCAACCTAAAATGAAGGTTCCAAAACTGCACACCGTATTTCCATATGGGTGAACTGCCTGTGTTGTTGCTGTGATTTATTTATTTATTTATTTATTTATTTATTTATTTATTTATTTATTTATTTTGCCAGGCATGTCCTTACTTGCTATTTATTGCTGTTATTTTTACAGGACTTCTCTTCAAAATACTCAGACCAAGTATCTCTGGAAGTCTTGCACATATACTAGTGATGAAAGCACTGAATGATCACTCCATCACTCATATATTTTTGTTTGATCATAGGCTTTATTGGAAAGAAAAGATAAGTCAAATTTCTGAAACTGACAAATAAAGATAAGTGGTTGCTGATATGTCAGAATGTTTGACAAACAGCCGTAACAACACAGGTATATCTTATAAAGAAGTATTTCACAGCACTAGGTCACTTGCACTTGGCCTGATTCATGTTTTCCTTCCAAGTACCATAATCATTTTCAGCTTTAATATGCTCATCAGAATCATTTAAGCTAATCTGCTTGATGGCTGCAGTCACAGCTCTGGGCTTGATGTCTCCTTAGTTTCAGACTTTGTATTCACCAAGCTTTCCTGTTGCCCTAGCAGTATGACTCACATACAGTACAAGGCAAATGCCAAGATGCTGCCAGTCACAAGAGGCTGATAGAAATGAAAGTGAAGTATTCAGTGGTTTCTCTTCCTGACCACGGGGTGTTGATGGAAAGAAGCAAGACAGGACAATCATGCTGCTTTCACGTTTTGCTCAAGCGCCAGGAGGCGGTTCTTTCACAGTCACCACAATTGTTTCTGTTTAACATGGAAGCCTTAAGCCAGACATAATTAGACTTTTTTCTTGACAAATCATTTGTGCAAAGGCTTGACAAGTTGAAAACTGAAACGGTTGTGCTGCATTCTTCAGGGTCTGAAACAGACAGGATTACAAAAAAAAAAAAAAAAAAAAAGTAAGTACTGTGAAAGCTATGAGTTACAGAATTATGTGTCTAGCACAAGTACAAAGCCTATGTCATGTTTGATCAAAACAATTAGACAGAATATTGTCTCGTGCTTTGCTGGTGCTGTACTAACAGCATAATAGTAATATATAAGGGGCATATATCACTCGATAAATTCTGCGCCAAATGAGATGCAAACACAGCAAAAATACACATATACACTGCAGATGAGAGCGCAAAGCAGTGTGTAAATGTTACATTTTCAGATCATCTAACAACTAAAAGCTTCTCCTCAGGAACTTGAGCTGTTATACTGCAAAAGGATCTGAAGTTTGCTGTAATTAGTACTTCAGATTTCTTTGTATCTGACCTGTTTTTGACTTGCATTCTCAAGACATGGCAAGACCACAGTTATCATGCAATTGATACAAGGCAGTGTACAATAGTTGCACCATCCCACTTGTATTTTCTATAAATTACTATTTCCCATGGATACATTTAAAACCATATGTGCTAAATCACACTAATTCTTCATTAAGCTTAATTCTTCATTTTCTTTCCATATTAGCAAAGAAAAAGCTAATGAAATTATAATCATAGGTTGAAACACCATTATGATACAAAGCATAATACAGAACCTCATCTAGTGTCTTAGAATGCAAATAATTCAAGCTAAGCAATGCATAATAAGTGCCTAGAATGCCTGGTGAAGTAGTACTACTGATTTTTCCATGTAGTAATTTTTCAAGTTATTTCACAAAATGCAGCAATTTGTGAGGAATGTTTGCTAAGCTAGTTCCTGGGCACCATACAAAGTCTTTTACACTAGTCTTCTCGAAGGCATTCCACAATCAGTTCATTTTTCAGCTGCTTTTTGGATGAGCAAAATTCTCTTAGAGGTTGTCAAGTCTTGTTCTGCACAGTTAAAATATAAAAGAGGAGAGCAACTCCTCTTGTAAAAAAAAAAAAATCATCAGCTGCAGTTTCCAAATTTGGTTCAAGCTTTGCAATTGCAACAAGACGTGCTTCTGTCATGCTTGTAAATGTATGTGTATGAGCAAAACAGTAGTGACCCAGGAAAACTGAACACATATCTGTTCAAATCCAAGTAATCTGTATTGTACATATTGTACATTCAGAAAGTCTTAAGAGCGTTATACTTGCAGAGGTGAAAATGCATGTAAAAGCTCACAGCTCCTACAGATCTTCAGATTCTCTGTTCTTTCCTCAAAGTTATTTTAGGAGAGAGTGTAACATCTCATCTTTCTAATTTTTTTTATAGCTTCCTTTAACATACTGCATTAGTAATCACATTTCATAATTACTCCAAGTCATTTCTGAGAGCTTGGTATCTGAATATTCTGGTTCAATAATGGAAAAGGACTAACCTCTCCACATTTCAGTTCATCGTTCCGTGGACACATCCTCTACTAGTGCACTACATATCTGAGCATCCATACTGAGCTATGTCCATACACATATTATCCCACAGAACTCTGTCTCGTTCTTGTAAGTCTGCATTTAAATACAAACTGATCTAAGCCCCAGAAAAGCATAGTTAGTAAATAAAAATGTTGCTAATAAACAAAGGAAATTTTTTTCTGTGATGCTTTCTTCCCCCTGCAGTTCCACAATGGCTAAACTCTTGTTCTTCATTGGTCTGGGGGGGATTTGCCATTTTGTATAATATATATCTTTTCTGCTGAATCTTACCTGTAGTAGCTTGAAAATGTATTCTTTTAGCTTCATTTTTACTATAATCCAAATTTGTTTAAGAGAGCAAGATTTTTTTTATCTATCAGACTCAGAATATATATTTTTATACTTCTAGTAGCTCACTCAACAATGTGGGTTTTTTATGTGATGCAGAAAGGATTAATAAAATGGAACAAAAGGTGATAATTAGTGAATTATTTGTAAAAACATATAATTTATTAAAGATATAGCTACAAACTGCATGTTGAAGAGTGTTAAAACAATATCTGCTTTATTATTGAAAGTACTACTTTTTTCTTTGATTGCATGTAGTAACTTTTCAGCTTCAAATTAGGTCTATTTTTTGCATAACAAATCCCTCTGAACACCTAAGAAGCTGTACTACATTTCTGAAGTTCATTCCCACAGAGTTTTGCTTCACACTCCTCTTTGTAATGATTGTTAGCATGGCTGTTTTTAAACATACTGAATTATGGAAACAATGAAAGCAAGGGTGCCTATAGGCAGCTCAGTCATGTGTGTCCATGTGAAAGTTGCCAGCACACTGCCTGGGGGGAAGCAACCACTCTCCCTTGAGATACCAAGATACGCTGTCAGTGTTATCCAGGAGAAAACGTTTCTATTTTAAGTGTAAGAATAGAAAAAAATAAGAAAAAAATAATAATACCAAGCCCTGAGAAGGTATGTGTTTATATACAAAGCCACTGGTAAATCATTAGATTTTTATCTTTTGAGGCTATGACAAGTATTTTCGCTTTGAAACTACTGAAAAAAAAATGTCTAATGATTGACACTGTGCTTCAGAGTGTCTGACTATGGTGGGAGCGGATGAAGATTGTGGGAATGTTCCTTGACATGAAAGATAAGAGTAAAATCAAAATGGTATTGGCTATGATGCTATTCAAACATAGTCAGAATTCATAGTCAAACATCAAAAGTCAGTGGAAATGACTTCTCTTTTTGGAAAGACTTTGAATAAATAGTAATAAATAGAATGAATTACACACTCAGACATAGAAGTCCTCTTTGTGGTTGGTGATAGTTACGGTTTTAGGACCAGTGTAGCAAAAGCTGAAAACAAATTGTTTGGATCTATTGCAGAAATCAGTAAAAAGTTACAGTAGTCTTGATTATTATATTATTTTATAATTGCAGCCCAGTATTATAAATTAGAAAAAAAAAAGAAAAAAATCACTAAAATCAGCAAGAAGTCTTCTCAAAAGTTGTCAAGCAGATACTCTTCTAGTCATAGCCATCGCTTGAGACAAAGTATCGTCATTCCCAGCTATGGTCTAGCACCAGCAACTATCAGCGATTGTTCTCTGCTGCTGAATAAAGTATACCTGTGGGTATCTAACATCAGCATACAAATCCATATACTCTACCCCAGGCAATGTTGCCTTCTGTCCTCTGCAGACAGTATTTATTATAGTTTATAAAACTCCTTTGCCATTAACCTGCTATCTCTGCAGCAATAATATAGTAAGCAACATATGACCTTCATTCATAAGTTCCTTCACAGGTAAGCATAGGAAAATACAGTAATAAATTAATAAAAACGTGCTGTTTATGTACTACAGTCACCTAGCAGAAGGAGAACTTTTAAGAGAAATGATTAGTCTTTGTCAAGAGTATCAATGAATAGCTATTCTTTCTGTTGATTCTAATGGATCTGGGGTCAAGCTCTAAAAAGCACACCAGAGTTGGCATTCACATATTCAAAGAATCACAGAGTGGTTGAGGTTGGAAGGGACCTCCAGAGATCATCTAGTCCAAATCCCCTGCTCCAGCAGGGACACCCAGAGCATGTGGCACAGGGTGGCAGCCAGGCGGGTCTGGAAGATCTCCAGAGAAGGAGCCTGCACAGCCTCTCTGGGCAGCCTGTGCCAGTGCTCTGTCACCCTCACAGGAAAGAAGCTCTTCCTCATATGGAGATGGAACTTCCTGTGTTTTAATTTGTACTCATTACCCCTTGTCCTGTTACTGGCCACCACCGAGAAGAGTTTGGCCTCCAAATATGTTGCTTATTCAGCTCTGCGATGCAAGATTTTCCAGCATCTCCCAATCTGGCAATACAGCTGCTGTGCACGAATGCAGGCAAGAGCCCCACATCTTGGTTTCAGTGCCATGTTTCCTAACACAAAGAAGCTTCCTAGCTCTAGAAAGATCATAAGGCTGCAGAGTTTCTCCCAGATACCCTGGAATTCTCCTGAGAAGACAAACAAGGTTTTCCTGAGAGCAACCTGAGCAACATTTTAGTTATGACATTTCTTTCTATAGGTGAATTCTTGCCCTTAAAATATGTCATCTGAGAAGAACCTGAAATTCTCTCTCAACACCAAAAACATGTTTAATCTTTGAAAAAAAGTGGTGGATGTCCACTCAGAACAGCACTTTTCCTCTTCCCTGAGATCTGTCAGCCTTAGCAGCAGAGTGTCCTAAAACATAAGGAAGAGAGAAAATGGCAAATTTCTATTACTTTTCCATAATAAAAAAGGCATATGAAAACTGATTGAGGGAAAAATCTCAAAAGATTTGAGAATCTCAAATGTAATTCATTTAAGACACTGAGGGAACAGAGTGGCCTTGCAGCATGCTGTGAATTTGTACTGTCTCAAGTTTGTATTGGAACAAATTCTTAAAAAAAAAAAAAAAAAAGTGATACATTCAGGAGAAATTTCAGCAGAGGCTCTACCAACATAAGCATTCCAGCAGTGTTACATTAGATCAGGAAGGCAGGAAAAGAACATGGTCTATAAGATGATTTGGAGGCTTTACAGATGAAAAGAATTGTAACTGTGAATTGTGTCTGGAAAACAAACAAACAAAAAGATTTCCAGAGAGCTGGTACAGCACAGTATTGCCTTTGACTGGTACCAGTCCACAGCCAAGCAGCCAAATGACACACCAATCTCTCTTAGTGAACATTTTGATAATTCAATATACAGCTTAAATGATTCACTCTGATTCTTGTCTTGCACTGTAGTCAAGTGGTACATCAAGTTCAATATCTTGCACTTCAAAAAATGAGATAGGAAACCTTTGTAGGCAAGGACCATTGAAAGGTTTCCAGGGTACTCTCAGGCCAAAAATAAGTTTGGAAAAAATTAATGCATCTAATGCAAAAAATGTCAAAATTTTGCTTGGTTAAATATATGCAGCAAACGCAATGCTATTATTTAGCAAGTTAATGTTATCAAATTATGACTGTCTGGACATCTGTTGATCTGATCAGTAATGACACAGGAATCACTAATTTTCTGGTGAATGGTTTATACTAACATCTATGGATCTTTTTGCATAATCAGTGTGATTAGCCTTTGATGAAAAGCTATACTTCTCTAATGTTTGAGCCAGTGCCTTATAAAACCTATATAATGCCACCTATAAACACTTCAACCTGAAACAATTTCAGAAAAAATATTATTCCCAGGATAGTAGCTTAGTCTACATTGCTTCTACCAAACAGCTCTCTGAAAGGCATCCCTTGAGCTTAGCCAGACCGCTTGCAACATTTCAATTGTTTTATTTCTTCTTTTTTTTTTCCCTTCTTTGTTGTTGCTCTAAATTAAACTCTACTGGAGAGTGAAGCATTTCATATTATAACAATGCCTGTCAGGAGTTCTTTACTGTGCATGATAAAATGTAAACTCTTTAATTAGCTTTTTTGTAATAAACACTAGAAACTACTTTAGCATCCTAATCAGTAGAGTCTCAAAGTTCTTTTTCTTTTTACTTGCCCCTGCTTCTCTTCTTTGCTTGCTTTGCTATGCTCTGTTACACTGTTGAAAGCTATCATTTACAGTACATCCTATTATTAATGAGCAGTGTTTGCCATTGCTATTTTTAACTAAAGACATTTTTTAAAATGTATTTTCCTAACATCATGTCTCAAGCACTTTGACCTCAAACATTTGAATGTGCTTCATTGTAAGGTGAGTTTGTTGGATACAAGTAGTTCTAAATTATTTAACCTAACAGTAGCAGCTGGATATCACAAAATAGCCTAACTATTTCTGAAACAAGAATTTACATAAGTGTTTCCAAATGGATTGCTCACTGTTGAGAACCATACATTATTCTTTTACTTGTAGTTTTTTGGAAACTAGTCTATTTTTAATGGGAATGCGATGTGGAACACAATTATGTCAGTTATCTGTTCTAAGCAACTAAAGCAGCAGTATTTATGTAGCACTTATTTAGCACTGCTAAATGTTATTTATAAGTGGTTCCCAAGCACCCAAAATCATAATTATAAAAGAGGTTTGGAGGAGATCATCAGGAGGTGATGAGTGTCCAGAGTTTCATAAGTTATTTATACTTCTCTTTTTCCCTTGCAGGCTTGAGTGGCAAGAAAGGAAAAAATCTGAGGTTGTTACAGAAACTTTACTTTCTGAGTAGCTAGGCTTTCTCTAGGAGTCAGGCATATAGTCAATGAGATATGTGGGCTGCAGAAACCATATGTGGGAGCCATCCACCTTGAGATGTTCCTCCAGAAACCTGCAGGGCAGTCAGGAAACTGCAACTGTGGCTCTGGCTTGCAATTGGCTCAGGGACTGCAAAGGTAGAGCCTTCTCAGTCCCTTTCTGTGTGGTTTGAGTACCTGTGGAGCAGGAGAAGGCTGGGGTCGAGAAACAAATTCTCCCTCCCTCCATGGTTTATTCTGAAAGGTTAAAAAACATTGATGCCAAAATATTGATAAAAAAGATAATAGCTTAAACTTCTCAGGTGTTTTGGATTCTCTCCTCCATTCTCACCCTCCATTCTCCAAGGCATCTGGGAGAACTATGGTCCTGTCAGATTTTTTCATTTTTATTGTGGTGCCTCCTGAGGAATTCCAATTTCTAAAGAAACCAGATGACATCAGGTTCTCCAATCAGGCTTTCTGTAACTGAAAATTGAAGAATTAGAGTTGAAAAGGGATGTTCCTTATGGCAATGTATGATACTAAATTTTCAATTGATAATGGGAAATGAGCTTTACCAAGTTGTTTTTTACAGATTAGAGTAGCTCTAACTCCGGTGCTGTTGGGCAGGCTGAAGACTAGGAGATGACATGAAAGATCCAGATCAGACCTAGATCTATAGCAACTTCATCTCTAGGTGTAATGCTTAATTCCCCACAAGACCTAATATTTAGCTATAAGACTGGGACATACTTTCTGAAGGGATGATTTTATTTAATTAAATCTTGAATACTGTTATAATAACAAGGCAGGTTCTTCTACTAATCTAAAGTCACATCTTCAGACCTTCAATCCAACACGTGGATTGTAATCACAAAATGTTTTAGGAATTAAAATAAAATATTTTTTGATTACTAAACTGAGACAAAATTTGAAGCTTTTGCCTAAACCTGAAAATACAGAGTTAAGCTTTAAGAAGTGCTACATTAAAAAATGTCAGTCAAGTCAGAATAGCAAAACTGCCTTTATGCACCTGGACAGAAAGGTAAAAGAGCAAGCACTTGCCTAAAGGGCATGATACAGAAGAAACCTGAGAGCAAGGCTTAACACTATTACAGTGTCAGTACTCATAGGTGTAACAAGATCTAAGGCTGGCAGGCTGCTCACAGCTTAAAGAATTGCAACATTCCTAAAGGAAAGGCAGAAAAGAGGAGACTGAAATACACTGGCTGGACAGCCAGAGAGAAGGGTTAATCCTGACAACTGGCTCTCCCTGAAATTCTCAGGAAAGGTGCAATGAACTTGGTGATGATGTGACTGGACCATTAACGAATTTAACTTTGAATACCATCTTACACTAAAAGTGCTTGCACTGCTAATCACATTTGATCTAACTTCTGTAAGGATGGGAACAATGTTGGCCCTGGTTGTGCCCTTCAGACAACTGCAAATTTAACCTTCTTTTAGGGATGGATCTACCTCACAGACTAATCAAACCTTCAAGACTAGTCAGTTTATACTGCCTTCTAATATTTGTGTGTGCATACATTCATACACATTCATATCCATAAAAATGTGCTCATATACAGGTCAAAAGCTAAAAGGCAGAGGAAGGATAAGGTACTTTATACTGTCATCTAATATGACATGTTACAGTTAGATCACTTTTGAAAGGAAAAAAACTGTACAACTAGATTATTGCATTGAAATGTCAATGAGCTACTCTGCCTATGGCTAGTTTTCTGGCATTTCTTCACTATGTTGTGATACGTACAAAAGAAGCTATAGATGTAACTTTTAGTTATTTATATAATTTCAAAAATAAAAACACTGATGCATACAGCAAACACTCCAGATCATGCTGATGATTATAACAGGTAAAAATTTCAATACTGTGGCTCACAATTTAAAATATAATAAAAAGGTATTAAAACATCATCAGTAGTTCTTGAAATATATAAACTTTGATGATAAATATTCCCCAACATTTTCTTCTCTCCTTTAAAAAAGGTGCATTTTTTGAAAAAAATGAATCTGATCAAGAATGTTACCATTAAAACAAATTACATTAAGTATTATTCTTAGAAAAAAAAAGTCTAATTTTCCTGCTTCCTTTTGGCAGATTCTTAGGCTGCTGTAGATTGAAGAAAATAGGTATAAGCATCTTTCGACCACAAACAGATGTGCTCGATAAAGAAAATGTCAGCAAAAATACTAAAGCAATGTGTCACAGCAGCTTTCTGACAGATAGAGGGAAAAGGTAAAAAATGTTCTATCATGTCCGACAAGGTGTTCTTTTTGAGATTTAAAGATCACTGTGCAACTTTAAACATGTTTGTCACTTTGGCTCTGACTGGAGCTATCTGGAGCTTCACAAGAACTTTATCAGCTCAGCATAGGGGGGGAAAAAAGAAGCCCATTCCCATTTATCTCAGCCAGGTTCCCTTCAAAGCCAACAAATAAATTACAGTGTACATTTGATACAAATTGATTTCTTAACTCAAATAACAATGTTGTCCTCCTGGCCGGGCCATGTGTCACTCACTCACGAGCCTGAGTGAAAAGCTCAATCTGTCTGCATGACAGAAAGCGGCCTGACGCGCCTCACCGAGGAATGCTAATCGCCTGGGCCCGGCCACCGCCTTTGTGGGCCCACAGCGATAAGGAAAATCAGCCCTTCCTGTCAAACTGCACCAAGGCCCCATCAGCATTTGTTTTAGCCAGCTCTACAGGCCCAGTACTAACTGTCCCATTTCATGTGGTAAATGAGAGGAAAATAAGATCCAGTGGCTTCTGTTAAGACACCGGTGACTATGATGAAGCTGAAGTGAAAGGAAACCCCATTGAATATCTCAAACTGATCTTATCGGCTGCTGGAGAAATGAGATATTGGCAGGGGCTGTTGAGTTTCTCACAGCTGAACAGGTTAATAAGGTTGGGAGGCAGGCCACAGGCTAATTGGATTTGCCTTGGTTTGATAAACAGTAGCAGGCCTCTTGCCAGAAAAACATACATAATGTGGCTTATTTTTTTTTGGCCTTTTTTTTCTCTTTAGACCATAATAGGAGAAAAAAAAAAAAAAAAAAAAAAGCTGCTTTTTTTTTTTTTTAACACTAAAGGTGTCTTCCTGAATTCCCAGCTGAAGAGGCCCACAAAAGTCATACTGTGAGCTAGTAGTTGTTGTGTGTTCTGATTTTAATCAAACACCATTTAACCTGCCTGACCTCTCAAAGTCAGTTCACATCAAAACAGCATGTCTGTAAGAGCTAACTAGAAGCAGAAGGAACTAACAACCTACTGAGACTTTCTGAAGGCTTGAAACCAATTTTGAAGCTTCATCCCTGGGTAGCCCCAGCTTTAGCTGCTTGATACACTGGAACATGTGCTATACTGGTCATTTTTGACAGGGTGGTGACACCCCTTGGGCCTTCCTGGTAAATCTGTTCCTGTGACCGCCAATTCTTTGTCAAATTTTTGTTCTGCTTGTTCTCATGGGCTGCCTTGTTGTGTGCATGTTTTTGCACTATTTGCTGCATGTTTCTACTCATGCCACAGGGCAAAGCCTGCACTGCTGCAGTGCTGAAGTGCTACTACTTTTGCTGTGCTTGGAACTGTAAAATTTTGAAAACTTTTTAGTTGTAAAGGTATTTTTCAATACCTTTTAAAATTGTCTCACTATACTTTGCTTAACACAGCTGCTGTTGTTTTTCCTCCACTGGCTCTCTCAGAACTCAGGGCTTCCACTGAAGAACTTCGTATCATCATTGACAGGACTAATGCAAAAGGAATTGCCAAACAAGTACGGTGTTGTCTTCCTCTTTGTTTGGTGCACCAGAGCAAGGCAGTGGAGAATTACCTCCTCTATCTGTGGCAAAGCCGGAATACTTCATTTTCTACTGGCTATGGGTGCTTTTCAACCAACTGCTATTCAATTACACCTACTTCAGTGTGTTCACATATTTTAATATAAACCATGCCGCCCATCACAGTTTCTGAGCATTAAAATCTTTCCAGAAGCTTGTGTGGCCTTGTCAGTAAAAATGGAACGGCCTTTTCAGGTATATGGAACCTGTAATCAATGGGAAAATATCTCAGTGATATTTTCATATCAGTTTCATTCAGTTTGTTTTGCCTTCTGAAATGTATTTGCTCACCATCATATTGAATGAATTGGACAAAGGGAAATAAGGAAGAGAGAGAGAGGAAACAGATCCCACCATATTTAAAATCATATTTTTCTTAATCAAAAAGATTTTTTTTTGAAAAAAAGATATATTTCTCTGAGTGAACATTATTTCTCACTTGAATGCCAATTTGGGGTTTGTTCAAAACAGTATTCTAGTATTCAGCTTTCATTCTCTTTTCCACTCAGTAAAAAATTAGTTGTATTACATATAGATGTACTTTTTTACATACAGTATTTTTTATTTTATTTAACACTTTTAAAATTTACATCATGTCTTTTATCACACTAAAGTATTAGGTCAAAAAGAAATATTTTGCATATCTTTTTTTAAAAAAAAAAATAAGTTTTGTGCACAGTCATTTTCTGACCAAAGTATTTATGTTTAAAAATATCAATTATTTGAAAACAAAAATTTCAGGAACATGCTAATTTCACAAAAACTTATTGGTAAGATAGGTTCACATTTTACTGATTTCAGAAGAGACCTGAGTTTCCACCGCAGTCCATATTTTGGACAATCTTATTTCCTCTCTTAGATTAGCTACTCTGCTGCATCTCTTTTGACTATTTTAATCACTGACTAGAATAAAAACAGAATCTAACTTGTCTGTTGAAACCAATACATTTTTCTTTTTTTTTCTTTTTTTCTTTTTTTTTTTTTTTAGAACTATAAGAGCAGTTAACTTTACAAAAAACAGTGAGAGTTGTCAGTTGGCAGAAGATGATGCTACATCTTCCATCTTCTATCTGAATACCCTAACCATTGGCTTACTGGCTTACTGACAATATATTTCTCATTTTTCCTCTGGTGTGCAGAACACATAATTATTTATAGGAAGTGGAACAGTTTCAACAGAACAGAAAGTAGATTTTGTCTAACAATAATGTAGTCTCCCACATGCTCACCACATGTCATAACTATCACATTAGAGGCATCTCTAGAAGTGAGAAGATCCAAACAGTTCGAAACTTTCCAAGTCCTTTGGCTTTATGAGAAAATGTTGAAGAGGGAGAATAATTTGCTGGCAGAAGAGTTTGTCAGATAATTATTATTATTATTTTAGTTTAAGGAGTGGAAGTAATTAAAAGAAATTTTGTTTTGTGATAAGTAAGACCAAACCTGTTAATAAGAGCACAACTGAAAACATAACAAAACAAAAACCAACAACAGCAGTCACAAACCAACCCCTAAACCCTAGGCATGAAGAGAATGAAACCATTCAGAGAAAATAAAGAAAATAATTTCAACTAAACTTTTCTTAAATTAAGATTCAAGTTTGTTTTTAGAGAGAGAAATCTCCTTCCTCACTTTGAATATATTTCTGGACACCATCCCACAATGCAAAATTGGCTTTGTACTTACAATGACTTATGCACAATAGTTTCTTCCTTCACATTTTGAGTGTTTTATTATTTTTGGATGTACATCAATACAGTCTGTGGTGCAGGCATAACACAGACTGGGGTAATGGAAGAACATTTTATACTATATAAATATCAGCTAAAGCTAAGCTGACAAAAACCCTTGTGCAAAACCCAGGTCCGATACTGGCAAAATTAACAAAAAAGTTCATTTTTATAATGAATGATTTTTCAGTTTAACATATATTTTAAAACAATGTGGAAAATTAAAAATCTTATTCATTCTAAATTGAATGTATACTGCATTAATTTCACTAATTGGTGTATATTCCTAAAATAAAAATAAGTAAGTATATATTATATAATATCTTTCTAAAATCATGAAAGATAACCAAAAAAATCATATGGACTAGTGATTTCAATCATAACTGATCTTTTTTTTTAATAATTACATCAAAATATTACAGAGCAATGTGGAAAAGGAGTAATTAAATCACTGATTTAGTTTGGTAAGCAAATAATATATATTCTACTGAGTAAAATTTTCTATTGTGATTCAAAATTTATTATAAAAGTTTATCTGTTATTTGATTCCAAAATCTTTAATAGACAACAGATAAAAGTAATAATAGCAGCTCCAAAGACATCTTATAAAGCGTAACATATGCTTTTACCTTTAATCTCAGTGAGCAGTCCCTTGCCTTTACTGGAAGTGTTCACAGTAGATAAAATTAAGCACATGATCACATCTTTAAAAGATAAGGGCCTAAAGAAACACCTGGTAATTAGCACTCAGATACAACATGAATAGGGCTCATAATGGTGCACTGGGGTTTTTTTGAAAATCATTGGATTGCTATTTTTAGAAGGGAATAGATGCATACAGACCTGGAAAGAATAACTGCCTCAAAACACAGGCAAGCTATTAATAATTAGCAAGTACTGTGGAACAGTCTTATTCAAGAATAGCTTCCCCTCACTTGTGAAAAAGCATCTACAACATTTATTAAATATAACGTCTGGAAAACAAAACAACAGAGATAAAGGTATCAGAAACCTGAAAATGTGAAAATGTAAATCTGAATAATAACCATAGCTAAATGCAAGTTGCAATGGTAAAGCTAAAGTGCAAGAGTCCATGATTAATAAACAGTTGAGCCAACTTCAGCTTCTCCAGAGTCATAAGATACTCAATGTACTTGGATATATGTATATATGCTCATTTGCATGCAATCATGCTTATTTGTACACAAAGACATAAATTAAATACTTGTTTTAAAGTATTCAGAATAAGAGGTGTCCATAAAAAAAATTGCAATCAATTGAAGCTGAGCAGTCAATCCAGCACTAGATTTTATATATAAGCAAAAATAAATAACAGAAGTGAAAGAAAATAGTTTCCACCTCAGATGAAAAGCATAAGTAATTGAAATAGTTATATGAGATCCAGACTAAAAAAATAATTCCTTTCAATCTATCCAACTTCTTTAAGATCTAGCTTTCCACTCATATTTATTAAGATAGAAACATCACTTTTTCATTTCATTCTTAATATTTTTGCTAAATCTTTTTGCAAAGAAGGTACTAAATGTCTTTGTTGCCTCAGTCTTTAACACCCAGATCAGTTATCCTCAAGGTACTTGGGCTCCTGAGCTGGAAGACACCTATGGTGAACAGAATAAACTCCCCATAATTCAGGAGAAAACAGTCAGTGAAAGCCACTTGGATGTTCACAAGTCTATGGGGCCAGATGGGATCCACCTGAAGGTTGTGAGGGAACTGGTGGAAGTGCTTGCCAAGCCGCTCTCCATCATCTATCAGTGGTCCTGGTCGACAAGGGAGGACCCAAACGACTGGAGATTTGTCAATGTGATGCCCATCTACAAGAAGGGTCAGGTGGAGGATCTGGGCAAGTACAGGCCTGTCAGCCTGACCTCAGTATCAGCGAAAGTTATGGAATCCTTCACATCTTGAGGGCGATCACACATCATGTATGTGACAACCAGGTGATCTGGCCCAGCCAAAATGGGTTCCTGAAAGGCAGATCCTGCCTTCTATGACCAGGTGCCCCTCCTAGTGGACCAGGGAAAGGCTGCGTATGTGGTCTACTTAGACTTTCGTAAGGCCTCTGACATAGTCTCCCACTGCCTTCTCCTGGAAAAGGAGGCAGCTCATGGCATAGACAGCTGTACTCTGTACTGTGTGAAAAACAGCTGAATGGCTGGGCCTGGAAAGTGGTGGTGAATGGACGAAAGGTGTGAATGGAATAATATCCAGCTGGTGACTGGTCACGAGCTGTGTTCTCTGGGTGTTAATGTTGGGGCCTGTCCTTTTCAACATCTTTGTCGATGATCTGGACGAGGGGATTGAATGCACCCTCAGCAAATTTGCAGATGACACCAAACTGCGAGGAAGAGTGGGTCTGCTTGAGGGTAGGAAAGCTCTACAGAGGGATCGGGGCAGGATGGATAAATGGGCTGAGACCAACTGTATGAGGTTCAAGAAGGCTGAGTGCCGAGTCCTGCACTTTGGTCACAACAACACCATGCAGCACTACAAGGTTGCGGTAGAGTGGCTGGAGACCTGCATTGCAGAAAAGGATGTGCACATGTTGGTTGACAGGCGTCTGCACACAAGCCAGCAGTGTGGCCAGCTGCCCAGGTGGCCAAGAAGGACAGCGACATACTAGCTTGTATCAGGAATAGTGTAGCCAGCAGGACTAGGGAAGTGATCTTCCCTTGTTGCTGGTGAGGCTGCACATCAAAAACTGTGTTCAGTTTTGGACCTCTCAGTACAAGAAAGACATTGAGGTGCTGGAGCATGTCCAAAGAAGGGCAACGAAGCTGGTGAAAGGGCTGGGCACAGACTTTATGAGGAGCGGCTGAGGGAGCTGGAGTTGTTTAGTCTGGAGAAGACTTAGGAGGTCGATCTCTTCTCCAAAATAACTACTGAAAGGACAAGAGGAAATGGCCTCAAGTTCCTCCATGGAGGGTTCAGGCTAGATATTAGGAAAAAATTCTACATGGAGAGAGTAGTCAGGCACTGGAATGGGCTGCCTAGGGAAGTGGTGGAGTCACCATCCCTGGCAGCCTTAAAGAAATGTGTAGATGAATCATTTAGGGATATGGTTTAACAGGCATGGTGTTGAAGGGAATATGGTTGGACTCAATAATCTTGAAGGTCTTTTCCAGTCATTATGATTCTATGATTCTTTCCCTAGACAGAAGAATTTTCATCATCATAATCTGACTTTTAGCACTCTCATCACTAAGAAAACATCAATAACCATGTCTATGCTAGTCCACTGCCAGGACAGTCTGGGTTACCTCTTTGCCTGTTCATTGCTCATTTTTGAACTCAGTTGTCATCTCTGTTATCTTAATTAATAACTTTCTAGTTAGCATCATATCAGATCATCCTTATCATCCTTAACCTGTAAATTTCTTTCTAGGACCATATCAGAGCTTTAATAACAAGCTAGCTGGAAGAGATCTATCATGCTTTTTGCAAATTCTTTCACAAATAAATAAAAAATGAGTCTGGAAAGGTCTGCTTTCACTAAATGCGTATACCCTTTTCTCCCATTTTTCATTTACATAGGTATATTATACAATCCTTCAAAATGTGGTCTGATATTTTCTGCGTTGTTTGGGGTATGTTGATAGGCTAGCAGTTTCTCTTTCCCCCTTTTTTAAGGATATATATTATATTTCCTATCCCTCATTTATAAGTTCCCTCTTCCAATTTGATACACTTTTGATCTCCAATTTGATCCAATTTGATACACGTTTGAACATTTATTTGGTCTTCTTGACCTCTTGTTTCATATACTTTTTTTTTTCTTTTTTTTTTTTTTTTTTTTTTTTTTTTTTTTTTTTTTTTTCTGTAATTCTGAGTTTCAGGTCTTTGTGATTGAACATACTTAACCTTTGAATTTTGTTCCACCCAAGACATGGTGAGGCTTTCCATACCCTCATCCACACTAGCCATTCTGCCCTTTCCCTTCTATTCATTAGGATTGTTCTTATTGAAAACCACAGCACTATATTCATTTAGTTATTCATCTTTAATGCCTACCTCATTTTTATTGCCTAGAAACATTACATTTTTATGAATATATTTAAGAATATTTTTTCATTTTAAAATTTTCTTTTCAAGATCAAAACAGATTCAACTTCTGTCTATTCTCCCTGTCTCAATTTGTTTTCTAACCTCCAAATTACATTTTGCTTTCTTGACATTTCTAGAAGTATTGTCTGAAGCCAATTTCTTTTCTTAGCTGTGTCTATGGTCTGAAACTCTTTCTACAAAAACCAACCAAACAAAAACCACCTCTGCCTTGAAAATGAAGTTCCAGATATTCTTGCACATTTGACTTTAAAAATACCTCTTCATATTCAACCCTTTGAGTACTCAGCCAATTTCAGTTCATGGACTAGTTCCTTAATTTCTCAGTTAACTCTTCTGAAATTGTAAACTTCAGTTACAAAATATTTTTTGCTCATCCTTTCTTTTGGTTAGAGTTTAATAATATTTTAATCACTTTATTGTGTGTAGAAATTTCACTTTTAGAAATGCCTAGGCCCTATGTCTATTGATGCAATTTGTATCTGGAGAGTCCAAGGCTCTTGTAATAAGTTAAAACCATCCAGGCACTGCTTCTGTTAGCAGGCTGCCCAGAGAGGTTGTGGAGTCTCCTTCTCTGGATATCTTCAAACCCTGCCTGGATTGAGCAGGGGTGTTGGACTAGATGATCTCTGGAGGTCCCTTCCAACCTCGAACTCTTCTGTGGTTCTGTGGTTCTTTTACTAATGGCCTTGCAGGGATTTTCCAGGAATGCATCTCTGACCATCCCAGACCATTCCACAAAGAGTTGTTAAGGCCAGTTCTTAGCCCCTGTTATGTTTCAAGATCACCAAATATGCCATTTTTTAAGAACCTTCTCAAATTTCACAGTCATTCTTAATCCGTGATATCTCTGGTACTGCTTGTTGAGTTCTCAGTAGGGACAGCAGAAATAGCATTGAAAATTTAAGGGGAACTCTGCAACTACATTCCCTGCCATCAGTCTTGTCAATCAACTAGGCATGTTTGGTTTTATCTGAGAAGAAGTAGAAAGAAAAAGTTTCATAAAATGAAGCCATCCTTTAATCTTGAGTAAGAATAGCATAAATTCAAAAAATTAAAATTCAAAGTGAAAGATCAATGAACCTCAGAAAATGTGGATTTTTGTTTCAATTACACACCAAAATTACATTAACTTACCTAACTGCTTTATCAAGCAGTCCCTTCATGCTCTCTGTCTGGGAACCCCCAACAGATCCAAATCATTCTTATTAAATCATAACATGTGGGGTTCATATGCTTTTAGAGATGAAGCTTATTACTGAAAACTGATCATACAGCGAAAAAAAAATGAGTTGTGCTCTTCCTCCGATCAACCCACTGTGGAGAAAAGAACAAAGCTATTGTAGTGAGAACACCAAGACCTGTCGAGGACTCAGTGACTGGCAGAGGTGACTTGCAGATGTGACTGGCAGTCAGTGACTGGTAGCAGGCCCAGCATGTGAAAGTACATACAGACCAAATTCCCATCAGGGACAGGCATGCATATTTCACTTTGTCAACCAACCTCTAGCTGCTTCCCAGAGAGTAGTTTCTCAAGGTTAACACAGCTGAGATAAGGAAATCACAAAATCACAGAGTGGTTGAGGTTGGAAGGTACCTCCAGAGATCATCTAGTCCAAACCCCCTGCTGCAGCAGGGACACCTAGAGCACATGGCACAAGGTCGCATCCAGGCAAGTTTTGTAGATTTCCAGAGTAGGAGACTCCACAATCTCTCTGGGAAGCCTGTTCCAGTGCTCTGTCACCCTCACAGTAAAGTTATTCCTGATATGAAGATTAAACTTCCCGTGTTTCTATTTGTACCCATTACCCCTTGTCCTGTCACTGGCCACCACCGAGAAGAGTTTGGCCCCATCCTCTTTACATCCTCCCCTCAGGTATTTGTACATATTGATAAGATCCCCTCTTAATCTTCTCTTCTCCAGGCTAAACAGGCCTAGCTCACTTAGTTCTTTTCTTGTAAATAGTTCTGGTAGATATAAGGGGCCCTTAGGAATAACAAGTTGAGTCCATCCTGGGCATCCAATCCTTGCATCAGACCCATGCTTCCAGCAGCTTACCTTCGGCTTACCTCCTTGTGGTTCTCTGGGCTCCCTGTGCAGTTTTTAGTGAGTTCTTTATTAAATCTATCTTGTTTAGACCCTTATGAACCTTGAGTGTCCATCTTGTTTAGCCCTCTGATGTCTGGCCCTCTCTTCCCCACATTTTTGTCACATTGACTATGTTGGTATCTAAGATTTTGGGTTAAAGCAGTGTGAAGGAATTGTTTGAAAAGGGGACACCTAGAGAAAAACCAGGGCCTAACAGAAGTTTTGGTATCACAGAAGCCTGCTTGCGGTGATACACAGTTGCCACTTCCAGGATGGTTGGTAGGCACCAACTCTGCTCCTCCACGGTTCCCTAGGCAGCACAACCTGCCCTCCCCGCAGCTGCAGAGAGGAGTAAGGGAGGGTGGAGCAGAGTGAAGGCACCGCGGCCAGACTCTGTTGCACTCCCTGTGCTGGGCCGCTGATCAGCCGCACAGTAGCTGCCCAATGGGAGATACATGTCCGGTGCTGAGCCAGCAAGGGTGGCAAATCACTCCCTTGGGATGAACTTTGCTTGAACTTTGCTCATTATAAGCTCATTATAATGTCAAAACACCCCTCCATCCCAAAAGTTACCCGCCTCCAAGGTACAACCACTCCTCACTGAGTGTGCGCTCTAGATTTTTGATTGACTGTACCTTTAAATGAAAGCGAGAAACTTTTGCACTAATTAATAACAATATTAAGTATGACTATAGTCACTCAAGCTCCGCCTGAATGTAAAGTATAAAAGGTGAACTAAAGATGGAAAGGAGGAAGGAAGAATCCATTGTAACTCTTGATTGAGTTGAAGGGCTGAACCCCCTTTCCTCCTCTCTGGCTGGGGTGCTGCCTGAGAAAACTAAGAAGTGAGGAGGGAAGATTCCGTCGTAACTCGTGGGTCAGTCGATGAGCTGAACCCACTTTCCTCCCCTCGAGTTGGGACGCCGCCTGAGGAGCCTCGAGACTGAGAGCCCTCTCCCATCTTCTGGGCTGAGTGACGATTGCACATTTGTACATCAGAGCTAGCTAAAAACCCCATGCTGTAGTAGAGAATTTCCTGTACTGACATCCAAAACCTGTAAATGTTGCATTTGAATAAATCATGCTGTTTGTGAACTTGGCTACTTGTCTGGGGGGCGATCAAACCTATGGTTGACGGACCGTTGGTGAATCTGATACTGCCAGAGTAGGGAGTATAGCTAACACAGTATTTGTTATTTCCTTCCCCCCCAACACCACGGCTTTCAAACTTCAAAAGAAGCAGAAACATAATTTGGAGGTGAATGTCTCCACTAACCACCTATTGAGTCATTTCTCAGACTGATTTTGAGATGCATAAATTAGGTTCCTTTTTAAGAAAACAAAATCAGAAGCTCCACTCCCAAACCTTCCAATTTATTGACAAAAAATTGAATTTGTTTATTTAAATTCAGAATCAGTGTGTGATTTGCACTGCCTGCTTATCAATCAAGGTATACTTAATGCCTGTTCCTTCAGAAAGCTGCAAACTATGTGTTTAGTGGAGAGGTTCAATTCAGTTCAGAACAAGGCTGAATATGGTCAAAAGTAATACACCCAAACTCAGGTATATGGAAATCAGTTCCTTTCCTCTACTGATGTACTTTTATTGCACCAAATTATTTGCTAATGGAGATATGGTGTAAGCTAAGTTCTCAGTGGAATAACATTCAAAAGCAGTTGTAATATTTTAGCAAGAACATCTTATGCATTTTGACAAGCATTGACCTGAAGTATTTTCAAGGGACAGAAAAGTGCATACACATTTCTTTAAAATGTTTGAGGGACTTTCAGACTGTAAAATTCATATTCACTTTGATGCTTGGCAAAACATCTTTTAGTGGTGATATGAGAACAAGAAATTCTCCCTCCATAATATTTTTTTCCTTAAGTAGTAAAATTTTATTTTGCTTCCATGATCTTTTTTTTCAGAACTGTGCAGAATCTCTGCAATGGGTTGGGTGATAGTAGTTACTAAATCAAGTAAGCAGTCCCAGTCTCTCATATCAAGGCAAGAACCATCACACATAACTACCCAAATACATTTATTATCAAAAAGTTTAGCATAATTGAGAATAACAGTGCAATGTGGCATAAGTTGAACAGTTAAAATGAAAATCTTTCTTTGTAAACTGAAAATTTTTCTTCCAAGTCACTGGAAGCCCAAGACTAGGCTAATTCACTAGCATTAGATGGTTATTTAAGGAATTACTTGACTTTATTAGTAGCCAGTTCTCACAGAAATTCACACTGGTTTCTGGGGCTGCTCTGTGGTGTTAAGTTTCATCACTCTGCATGGTCTCATCCTATACAACTTCCTCAATCTCAAATAAGAGGCAAGAGGGCATTGTGAAGGACCTCCACTATGATGGGATCTTCAACAACCACTACAGTAATTTGACATCTTGTCCAACAGAAAATAGGAGAGGCTGTGACTTCTGCCATTTTTCAGATTTTCAGTTCAAGAATATGTGGCAATTCTGGATACTCATATGAAATTATGATTTCATTTTCTGAAGTACTTTTGTTTAAATGGAGTAAATCAGAGTCTTTCCTCCATCTGACTCTCTGACCACTTTCCAAACTTTGAAGTTGTGATGGAACCACATAATCACAAAATAGCTGAGGTTGGAAAGGACCTTTAGAGACGTGTGTTTCTGGAAAAAAGTCTGGCCCTGTCCTCTTCCCTAAGATCCCCCCTTAGTCTTCTCTAGGCTTAACAGATCCCATCTCTTCAGTATCTTAGTGGCCCTTTGCTGGACTGTCTCCAGTAGTTCCATGTCTCTCTTCTCCTGGGAAGACCAGAACTGGACACAGCACTCCAGATGTGGCCTCACCACAGCTGAAGACAACACTCTCCCTAATACACCCCAGGATACCAGTGGTGACCTTGGTGGCAAGGGCACAGTGCTGGTTCATATTTAACTTGTCCAGGATTCCCAGGTCCTTCTCTGCAGAACTCCTCTCCAGAAGGTCAGTCCCCAGCCTATACTGAGGGTGGACTCTGTCCCTTCATCCAGGTCATTGATGAATAAGTTGAACAAGATAGGACCAAGTACCCACCTCTGGGGGACAACACTAGCTATAGGCCTTCAACTAGACACTGCTGCACTGATCACAACCCTTTGAGCTCTGCTGTTCAGACAGTTCTCTGTCCATCTCACTGTCCACTCATCTAAGCTACACTTCCTGATTTTATCTAATGAGGATGCTATGGGAGATGGTGTTGAAGGCTTTACTGAAAATCTTTAAAATCTTGTGTTTTAGCCTGTGCAGTGACACTAAGAGCATGCAACATAATAAGTGTGTGTATATATATATATATATATATATATAATAGCCAGCTGGTTATTTGACATATTCTTCTTTACTGTACTAATGTGATCTTTATATCCATTCAACTGTCTGTGACACAAACTAGTAACTTGTGGAAAATATTCTCTAACAGCTTGCACATTCATTAGCCATTATCAATCAGCACATTTCTACTTTTTAGCTGGAGCAATGAAAAACAAAAGAAGTGAAGATGAAAGTGAAAAATGAAAGAAGTGAACAAAATGAAGTCTGGTTTGTGGCATTTGTTGTGAAGCCCAGAAGCTGAAGCAACTTGCAGTCTATCATGCATAAAAGCAGAAATAACATTTATGAGCCCACTCATGTAAAGCTTGAGTAGGCAGATTCATGAAATTCACCGAGATTTAGATTGAATTTAAACTATTCTATGCAGCTCTACACATATTTGAATGAAACATATTTTAAGAATTTTGAATGTGCTTGAGCATATATGAGCTTGATTTTAAGCTGGTCAATTTATATTCACTATTAACGGGAGGACAAAGGAGATGATAGTACTTCAACCTTTTAGATTTTTAGCCATGGATCAAATTTTATTAATATAAGAATCAAAACACCACTGATTTTTACTGTCTCCATTTGTGAAATCATGAAGCTTAAAGTGGCTAAATGAAAGACATCAGCTAAATGACAGAAACTCTCTGAGTGATTATTTTTACTTTTGAAGTAACAACAAAAACCATCTTTCCTCCAGTCACTTCTCTTCGCCTCTTATTAAAAACAAATTGCCTTGTATTGCAAAAAAATATTCCAGGAGTTTGCCCCCCCACACCTTTTTTTAAATTTATTTTTAATTCATAAAGAGAAACAGAGAAATAGTACTAATGAAAAAAATGAGCATTTTATAGATCAAATTTGTAACACAAAACAGTAATATTTTATGCATTGTATGTTTAAATTCTATAAAAACATCAGCCACTGGCTTTCACATATTTTTAGTAGATGCAGAAAAAAAATCACTGAGGCTTAGAGTTTATTTTAATATCTAAATGAATTCTCAGCTCATCATTCAGATGACTTGTGGACTGCAAATAGAGTCATACAATGCATAAAGATGAAGAGATTAAATCACACATCCTGACTTTTGCAATATATAAATATAAATGCATACATACACACACACAGCTAGGGTCCTGGTCCAAATGCTTTGATCTAAGCCTATCCTTCAGCTCTGGTTCAGACTAAACCAGAATATCTTTCTCTTTTCCAGACTACAGAGCTTAAATCTCTAATCTGTAGGAAGGAAAAAGCAGACTCATTCTCACAAATCCACATAAAGAAAGAAGTTCCAGCAAGGTTCTTCATTTAGGGCAGAAATCTTGCAAAATATGTAGCAAGATCTTAGGACTATAGAGTACAGGTTTAAAGTTAGCAGATCTACGTAGGTAACAGAAGTTTTCTTTTTCAAGGATCAGGACTAACTTGAATATTTTAATCCTAATAATGATAGTCTAAAATTGTCTATCTATTAAACACTTAACCTTAATTCTCAAGTCTTTGTTTTCTTCCAGAATACTATTTTGAATATATTCCTGTTTTTAAAGATAAACCATATGAAGGATTTGGACACATTATTATTGTCATCTATTCTTTGAAAACATGTTTTTTACTTTAAGAAAAGTATCACCAAGTTTACTTTTAAAAGAAACATATTTAAAAGTATATACGTAGTCCTCATCACATCTTTATGATTACACATTTTTGAGACTGCATAATTAAAATTAACTTGAGACTGAATGACCTATATCTTCTGGAATTCTGCCAATTGTTTTTTTTTTTTTTAAAAAAAGCAGAAATATTTTAAAATAGAAATCTAGCAAATGGAATTTTTCAAAAATCCTAGTATAACAAATACTTTATATGAAAACCTATCTAACTTTAATCAAAAGAAATCAAAGGCAGCTAATGACAAATCTATGTAAAGAACATTTCTGTGGTCAATTTGAATGCCTCTTTTGTTTTAGAATATTTTTTTTTAAGCAAGATTCCTTCTTCTTAATAAAACTTAGATCATCCAGACAGAGAAACAACACTCTCTTGGAGTCAATATCTAGAATTTTCTATGGTGTGACGAGTACACAAATTGGTTGTCCAGGTTGTTTTGGTTTTCATATGTCTAAGAGATTAACTTATCTCAATTTTGTCTTAGTACTAGGTTTTCTTCGACCTACAATGGTGCTAAAGTTTTTAGCTACACCTGTCGTCCTTGGTATATACATATTTACAGTCCAAAATTTAGGCCTTTGCCATAGGATCCCATGAAAATCTTCAGAACACTTTTCTACTTTGGAAATTAGAAAAACCACATGGCATAAGTAGCTGAACAAATCTTTGTATTATATACCTTTATTCTAGGGCATGGTTCTCTCAAGCTAATGCCTTGCAAAGGAAAAACACCATAAATAAGTGAAAATTAGCTCTTTATATTAGCTTCATTTTCCCAGTTGCTTGTAGACTTACATTCTTCCAAAAAGTGCCTGGATCTTGTAGTTAGGCAACATTTTTTATAGATTTCATTTATGGGCACTAAGGATTAACATGTCTCACCAGCACCTAAATATTGCAGATTTGAAAAATAATGTCTACTTATTCTGAAAATTTAAGTTGCCTTTCATACAGAATGTTCTTTCTACCCAAATAGTACCTAAATATGTCAGCTTAGATGGGGCATTTGAGCCACATCCTAGGACAATTTTTGGAGCATGCTTTCCTCACTAGGCTATAGAAATTTTACTTAAATTAGTTCCCCAGACTAACTGTCCAATGTAATTGCAGACTTGCTATTACTTTCAAAAAACTCAAAAATAAATATAATACCCTGAATAGAATAAGACTGTGATTTGAAACTCTAGAATGAAGCTATAAGAGCAATGCTATTTTATTTTTTGGTCATGGCTTGTTTCCCAGAGGTGAGAAGAGGAAACAAGGAGGCTTCTGGGGAGAATTATTAAGAATTCTCAATTGTCAATTTCAGAAACACTGATGGATTAGCACATTCTCCCTCTATTCTGTCCTTTCTCCGATTCTTTCCTAAACACAATTCAGTTTGGCTTACTGAGTCAGAGAGGCATTAGCCATATCACTCATGCTATGTATTATTTATCCCAGTATCTGTGATGAAAGATAAGCAATTATGGTTGATAACTATTCTGGTGTTCTAAATGGAAGAGAAAGGTTGTACCACATTGCCTTGTCTCCCATTCTGGTGAATTATCAGGACTTTTCACAATCTACAGCTTAGGTTCTCAAAAAAAATCCATATTTACCCAGGAAGAAAATTGAGTTTTCTTAGTGTGAATACTTTTTATCCAGGTTCCAGTTCCTGAAACTGAATCTATTGTCATTACGTCTATTTTCTTTTCCACGTAAAGCTTTGTGTTTTGACCCTACAGTAGCATTCTACTTATCATTCAAATAGATATTTGGTAGGCACAATCAAATTAGCCTGGAATATCTAAATTTGCCAGTGTTGAAGTCTATATTTTAGAGAAGATAGTAAAGGAAGTCCACAGACTTGGCTGGCTGAAGTAAAGAGTGTAAGGTCAGCAGCAGTACCAAGAACCATGAACAACAAGATGAGACAGATCTGAAGCACCAGAAATTGCAGAAAGATTTGGGAAAAAGTGGGATAAATATGAAAGAAAAGAGAAAGCAGAAGCTAAATGGATGTCATGGTGTGAATGAATGTGTGAGACAGAAGATATAGGGATCAAATACAGAAAGGAAAAAAAAAAAAAGAAAAAGGGACTTGCGTATCAAAATGGGAGAAAATATTAGGAGAATGCAATCAGAAGAGAAAGGCTCTGGAACACCTGGGAGGGTCTGAGGCTGGAGAGTAAAACTTCACATCTTGAGATGGAGGAATTGGGACAATAAGGTCCTCAGAAATAGCTTCATAGCATTGCTTCATCTGTTTTTTTTCCCCAACATAAAAAGTATTTTGCTTTGCTGTGCTCAAAAACCTTGGCTACAGAAAGCAAAAATGAGACCTTAGATTCTACCAAGGCCATGTAATATCTGTAACTGCCTAAGAAACTGCGTAGGTATAAAGCTGCCACTTCAGTTATTTCCTGAGTGAGGCCAATAGCTTGGAGAGAATAATAGATTAAAACACTGTTTTTCTAATATCTGATGAAGTATGACATTTTTAAGGTGTTTACCTCCCTATCTATCTATAGAGAGAGCAAGTTTCTGCTTTGGGTCATAGTAGGTATGATGCTCTCTCCCACATGACTTCAAAAAAGCCTTATTCTTTATCCATATGGGGACCATAAAAGCAAGAGTCACATTAAAAGCAAGGTCCTTAGTTATACTGGTAACTTTGGTATGGATATAATTAGATCACACTGGCTTAATTATGAACCTTCCTATCAGAGAAAAGGAAACATCCATTAGTGAGTAGAGGTAGATTTACATAACTGATTCCAAAAACAACGGCACTCCCCCACACACCTCCCCCCCTCCCCCCAAAAAAAGCCAAGTTTCTTCAGTTTCTTCTACTGACTTTTAATAAATGTTATATTTTAAAGACAAAATCTGGACATCTTCCACTTCATTTTGGATGACCAAAATTTTAATACTTGATTCCCTCCGATAGACTCGCTTGACGCCTACCTTTCTTCTAGGTATTTCAAGAGGCAGAATAGATAGATCTGGCTAAAAAACAAGCAAAAAAGTATGGCTGCTAGATACTAAAGGAGAAATTTGCTGGTAAGCTGTAGATGGGTAGAAAGGATGCAGCTAAGCAGTGGCTACTTTAATATCCCAATCTTCAAACTTTCTTCTCAAGGGCCATATGCTCTTCAGTCATTGCTCCTGGAGGCCTGGGCAACCTTTTGGAGAAGGCAGGGCTGGGCAGCTACTGTCATCACATGACAGTCAATACAACACATTAAATACAATACAATACATTAAAGTGAATTTTTCTGTCTTCCTTGCTGGATGCCAAATTCTGAAGATGATTTTATATATATATGTATATACACATATATACATGGGCATAAGGAAAAGAGGGAAGGGTAAGCCAGCATAAGAGTTGTTGACCCTCTGTCTCCCAGTAGAGAGAGACATTTATGCATGGTCAAGCATAATTGCCCAGGATAGCATTAGAGGCACAAAAGGATTTTCCACAAAAATACGTGCATGCTGTTGTATCTCCTAATAATGATTTATATATATATATATATATATATTTAAATACTGAATTATTGTAAAACATCTTTTCATGAATTTGAAGTGGTTTTTTTTTGATGTAGTAACTTATGGTAAACTGAAGCATGAATAAATTTGTAATCAAAAACATAAATCAAATTGATCATTAATTTAGAAAGCCACTAAGAAAAAATGTATGACGAAAATGTTCTTCCTTCCTTCCTTCCTTCCCCACACATTTGAACAAATAAATCTAAAATGCCTACTAAATAAATGTGAGTTAGACAGGAAGGTACTATTTTGTGGGGAAATAGAACTGTCTACCAACACTAATATGAACAGTTCTCTAACTCATATGATGATTTTCGCTTTAAGAGTTAGAGAATTGGAGCTATGATATGCCCTTACACCTTTTTTTTACCAGGGGAAAAAAAAAAAAAAAGTTATTTTACTGGCACAAAAGCGATAATTTAACTTAAAATATAAAGAGCATTATACATGGAACTACTATCATGTATGAAGTTAATATCAGTATTGCAATTCATTTCAGCTAGAGGAGGATTGAAGGTCATGTTAGTATAGGAACAATTTAAACAAGCCAACTATTTAACATATTAACAAGAAGAGTTCCACTAAGTCACATATATAACAGAAGGCCTTTTTTTTTCAGATTGTACTGGAAATAATGCAATTAGTCCTCATACATTTTTATCTCTACGCATTACAGAGTAATATCTGTAGTAATATCACAAAGTCTGTTGTGAAATAAGTAGGATTTTGGCATTCCTTTTTCATAATTACTACCTCTGAAAAAGTAAAAATTGCAACAAATATGCAGATGTCAGTGCATTCTATCCCATCTTTATTTAGAGTATTTGGCCTACAGATCTGTAGCTCTACCCTAAGGGGAAAAAAAAAAAAAAACAAAAAAACAACTGCATGGGCAAAGCCTCAGTTCAATATGGCGAGAATGTCTCAGGTATTTCTGTGTTTCTTTCCTTCAATACTTTTGTAGTAGATCATATACTTAGTTCAGTATCATGAAGTGTTTTGTTTACTGCCAGATCTCAAAATCAGATTCTGTGCAGCAAACAGTTCCTAACCCTTCCACTGTTTTGTGTCTTCTCTTTAAAATGTGCAATTATTTTAAAAACTAACCACATGTTCTGCCTCCTTTGAATTATGTACCATTCTAAGGAGGACATGGAATACTTGTCTTTTTCATTCTTTTTACTTTTCTTCTCTTACAAGAACCAAAAATCCATGTAAACAGTTGTTTCACAGTTGGAAAAGGCATTGAAGAAAAAATAGAGTCAAAAAGGTTATATTTTTTTGCAACTAGCAGTCCTTGGTACTTACAGGCAGACAGAAGAAGGTTGCATTCTGTCCCCTGAATTCATAAATCTAACTTGGTCGTCTTTTGAAGAATTTATGAATCATGGTTAACAATCAGCTTTAGGCCCTTCTGAGGCACATTTTGAAGCTACAAAGGTCCAATAAAGAGCCCATGGGAAATGACCCTGCATCCCATTAAATTTAAAACCTGGCTACTGTAGGATTCTATGTCAGAAGTAAAACATTTCAGTCTATGCTCCCTTCAATGTCAGAGAGCTCCCTCTGACTAGATGCTTTATTAAAATACCAGGTTTCTGCTTCTCAGGGAAAATGTTTTTTCTTAAAAAAGTGTTTTCTCCTTTTACTTTTTTTGGGGAAAAAAAACCCTTTCTTTTATCCATTTCCTTATACTCATTATTGTCTTCCTTTTTTATTCTTTTATCTTTCTTTTATCTATTTCATATGCCTGTGGCAAACACCGTAACTGCCTTCTTTCTATTCCAAGAATCAGCTAACATATATGTTTTATCTTAGACCAGATTGCTATTTTCCTATTTAAATGGCAGATGTGAATTCAAAGTCAAATTTGAAGGTCAGGGGAAGGATTTTTGGTTTACTGTGATTTAGGCCTTTGTGGGCTTCTTTTTTACTTGATGAAAAGCAAAATCACAAGCATATTATTGAGAGATAAAGTGGAATTCATGGTTCACAGGTGTAAGTGGTGCCACATTTGTTTTTTGTCCCTTCGACTGCAATGGTGACACTGGCCACCATTTCAACAGGAAGGAGTCATCTGCAGGTCCTTCTTCATGTTAGTGCAGTCAGTTTGAAGGAGACAAACATGTAATGATTACTGAGTGAAAAAAAAAGATAAATAGAACAGGATAGACCTGCTGAGTATTGTTGATTTCCACCATGTAATTTATGAAGTAATAGCAAAAAAAAAAATCTATGGAAAAGAAAGTATTTTGTGTTTCTTTACTAAAAGGATGTGCAATTTTACCAAATTATTTACTAAAGCAAACATTCTGACTATAAGCAATTTTCAACAGCCTAAAAAACCTGGGTCAAAAAAATTCTTGGTATTCTTAATGGCTGTTTAAAAAGTCCTACATTTGACACAACCTGTGTAAGATATAATTAAACATCAAAAAGAGAATCTGCTGGAAAATGCTGAGGGAGACTTCAGGAAACTAGGCATATCACAGAATGATAGCTGCAAAAAAAATACCAATACGATTTTCAACTGAATGCCCAGAGAATTAATTCCTCAAAGCAGATAGGTAATAAACAACTTTCCTTTTACTGCTGTAATGCAGCCTTGCTTGAAATATTAACTGCATTTCTGGGCATTAAACTGTAATAAAAATACTAAAACTATGCAAGAAGTTTGAAAGAAAGAAAGAAAAAAAAAATGGCCAAGGTTGTTAGGAAAATTGACACTAGCAGAGGGGGAAAAAATGCCAAAAGACAGAGCTTCAACTGAAAAAAAGAAACCTAAAATGAACCACATTCTGATCAGTCAAGAAATCATATAGGCAACAGAAAGGAAATTCACCTGCCTTCAATGTTAATGAAGGTTTGTCTACCACCACATAAGACAAGTTCACCTTAAGGAAGGTGTAGGTTTCTGAAATTCCTGTGGGCCTCATAAAATATGGAACCAGAGAGCATTATTATTACCTCTTTGTTTCCCTTCATCAGTTCTATTTTCTTAACATAAAAGTAAATTTGAATTGTGGTCTGGATCTCTTTGCTGCAGTGACCGATCACCTATTTTTCCACATTGCAGGAACAACACATTTTTTTTCAAAATGCCTATTTCAGAGTTTCAAAAAATAATCAATATTTTTTTTTTCCTACTGTTTTTTTCTATTTATGTCTTTGGTACTACCAATCTGTTGCATCAAAATTACAGAATAGTTTGTTATAATTGTTAATCAGTTTGTCACTCTCAGAACCTTACTGACAAAAGGAACACAGTTTATATGTGTTCTTGTGTATATACACAAGATTTTCTTAGCCTAATCAAAGACTTTTAGCAGTCTAATCAAATAAAATTAATTAATGTTACATTAATTACAGTGATGCCAAAACGTATTTTAAAAATTATATACTGTTAAAATGATGTGTACACATACACACACACACAAACTTTTTAATATTTCCTCCTTTCTCTGGTGCTATGCGCACCCTTTCATTGCTTTTATAAGTCCTATAGCCAGTGGTTTCAGTGTGAGGGAATGGGACAAGTCACCAGCATCTCCAGTCCTTCACCAGAACAGGATCATGTTTGTTTTTAAGGTGCATTTCTCCCCGAATTAAAACCTGCCTATGGTGAATTTTACATGTTTGCTGACATGCTCTAGGCTCCTTCACTTTCCCATTGCACCAAAAGTTAACATGCATGGTTATCAAACATGTATGCTGGACACTTTTTCTTGGTTGTCCTATATCCCTAAAACAGCTTTTTACCCAGCTCCAAGGCAGCATTCTTTTGACAACTAATATTTGGCCATAGCTGAGCTGTTCATAACCCTGACGCATCCAGTTTCATCTTCTGCCTATACTTTCAAGGAGACTTCATGTCATGTCTTTACTTCTGTCTACTGCATTTTATTGCACAGCACTGAATAATTCATTCCACACAGAGTAGCTACGTGTTATATACAGAATATATTGTTGCATACAAACAATAACTCTTGTATTGCACAACTGTATAAAACTAGCCAAAGGAAAAAAAAAAAAAAAAAGTAGATAATTATTAAGTATTCATTAGATAATTGTCATTATGAACAAAAAGACCCTAAATCTTTAGGCAAGCCAAGACAAGGCAAAGCCTGACAGGACTGGGAGTCTAACAAAGCCCGTGGACTGTTAAAAGCAATAGCAACTCTATATTTCTTTTACTAAAAGGGAAAATTGAGAATTTCTTAGTGTGAAGAGTTGCCAAGAAACGCTGAGCAGTAGCACAGCCACTCCTCCCACTTATTGGAGAACTCAGAAAGTCATCGTTGGAAAAACTAGACTTGGAGCAGGAGAAGAAACGTCAGAGAGACAGTGCACTATCTCTGTCTCGCCGAGTATTGTTTCTTGAAGTTGAATCTGTTTTAAAGCAACCATTGCACAAACCTGCATAAACCAGTAGTTTTTAGTCCACTGTCTTGTCACCACCCAAAGCTCACTGCAGTTGCTTAGATGGATAAATTACAGTGAAACAATTTTTGAATATTTTCCACACATGAATAAATTTGCCATAAGTGGACTACCTAAGGTAGAAATGTAATCTATTTATTTAGGTTGCTAGCACAGATTGTGTGTTTCTCCTGGAAAAGTGATATATTTCATTTGTGTTGTTCAAAAATTATTCTAAAAGTTTTTTCTTTTTCTCATAACACAAAGTTATGCTTGCTCCTAGCCTTCTGTGTCATGTGCAAAATGTTTGATTCCTACCTCATCGTTCCTTATGCACTCCCTGCACAGAAGACAATGCCACAAATGCATTGTATACTCTGCAAGATGAGACAGAAGTGTTATTAAAACTTGATGGAAAGAGGCACAAAAATTTCATGTGTAAAACTCCTAAGTGCTTTTCTGGTGCCATATATATTTCATTATAAAACTATTAACAACATAGCTAATTATTGCATAATACATGTCTTGTGCATAAAACAGAATCTATGCAGAGCCTTAAAACAGAAAATGGAAATAAAATGCATATTAAAAAATAATATTAAAACTCTTTGATTACAGCCAAACTCTTCTTCAATTTCTTTGTCCATGCATCTATATCTGGTCTAAGTAGTAATCCAGAAGTGTGCAGAATGTACTTATCATGCTTCTGATGAAGTATGTAATTTTTTGATTCCTGGTCTGCTGATTCAATGTCTTTGGAAACCCCTTCCTACAGGAAGCATTTTTTGCTAAACACGTTTAAATTTAACTTGTGTATACAGATGTATCCAATGTATCCAACAAAGACAGAAAAATAAATCCGTATACTGAGAATTGAGCACATAATTTGAACACGAATACTGAGATGTTATTCAGGGCTGTATATCTGCAGATCTCAGAGTGCTTTGCAAAATATTATGAATATTATTATGCACATTTCTCATAAAGTATTATACAAGTAGTGCAGTTTCAATGACACCTAAAGATCTGGTAACATTTTTTTGGACAAGAAGGAAACTTAGCTCTCTGAGAGTCTTGTATGATGGAAACTATCTGCAAAGTGTCTGTAAATATTCCTCTAATACAGGTAAATGAAACAGCAGTGATCTTTTATTTTATCCAGGAAAACCACTTGATCATGCTGCCTTTGGCTGATAGCATTCTTACAGATTTCTTCTTCCTATTATTTTTAAGCACATATAAGCTCTAGGAAGAAACCCGGAAAAGAAAACTGAAAACCTGCATAAACAGAAAATATCTATTAATTATGTCCATAGTTAAAGATTTTAAAAAACATTTCATGACTTATTCCCAAACACAGTGAAGTCAACAGAAAGACCTTCTGTTTTCAATGGAAGATGTGACTGTTTTCTTTTGTTATTATTATTTGTTTTACGAAAACCACTCCTCAGCAGACATATTTGCTGCTGGAGTAGACAAAAATTTTGAACACAATTCTAAGAATGAAATAAAGCTACTGGAAAGAAAAATATTTTTTATGAGTGAGATCTATAAATAACCTTTCTACAATTAAAAAAATAATTTTAAGATCTCACTTGGGATCAGCCAAGAACTTCTTTTACACATGTATCAAATAAAAGAATGAAAAATAAATAAAATATGATATATCACATAGAAAGACAGAACTTTAGAAGTCCATCTGCAGCCTACCTATTGTGAAAGCCTTGGAGAAAACTGACATGAAAAATGCCAGTAAATGTGAACGCAGCAAGTAATGATGTTACTACAGAAAAAGTGTCATTTACATTCAACATCTGGAGTTTGTGGGCTGCCTTCAAAACAGAAAAAGAAATAGTACTAGTCCAGAGTTCCAACTCTGTATCTCATTGTGCTTAACTTTTCTTAAACATTCCAAGAGCATGATACCTGCTGTAGCCCCAAAATGCCAGTAATTATGCAAATAGAATCCTTCCTAAAATAGTGCAGACTGTTGAAAAATCATCATATGATGAACTAAGATTTTCATATACATCAGGAAACCTTCTGGAGGAATGGAAAGAATTCCTTTGAGAAAAGGCTGAATGATAAAGATTACTTGAATTAGGGCTTTTTTTTAGGTCTTTTTTACAGTGAATGAAACGATCAAGTCACAGTTACTGGAAACTATTTGAAAAGAGATAAAGAAGTGATGGTAAGAAGTACCATAAAGCCTTATTTGTCCTCTTACACTTAGAATCATAGAATCATGATGGTTAGAAAAGACCTTCAAGATTATTGAGTCCAACCATATTCCCTTCAACACCATGCCTGTTAAACCATATCCCTAAGTGATTCATCTACACATTTCTTTAACACTGTCAGGGATGGTGACTCCACCACTTCCCTGGGCAGCCCATTCCAATTCTTCACTACTCTTTCCATGTAGAAATTTTTCCTAATATCTAACCTGAACCTCCCCTGGCACAGCTTGAGGCCCTTTCCTCTTGTCCTGTTGTTACTTATTCTGGAGAAGAGATCGACCCCCACCTCACTACAACCTCCCTTCAAGTAGCTGTAGAGAGTAATGAGGTCTTCCCTAAGCCTCCCCCTCCCCCAGACTAAATAATCCCAGCCCCCTCAGCTGTTCCTCATAAGGTCTGTGCTCCAGCCCCTTCACCAGCTTCATTGCCCTTCTCTGCACATGCTTCAGCATTTCAACATCTTTCTTGTAGTGAGGGGCCCAAAACTGAACACAGTATTTGAGGTGTAGCCTCCGTAGTGCTGAGTACAGGAGCATGATCACTTTCCTACTCTTGCTGGCTCGTATTCTCATATTAGTATAACTACATAGAATGTAAAAATGAAATGTTATGATCAGTAACACAGGACTCTAGTCTCCTACTATAGACTACTTACACTCCCAAGAGAAATAATGTATTGGAAATAGAGTATATTTTGTCATATGATTAAGTAATGCAATAACGCACATTGCCAAGCTATGTACAGTACAATGCCAGCAGTGAAAAATAAATTCCTCTTTAGATCAACTTTCCATTCTGAGCTAAGATTTATCCTAAAATTGGCATTTAGAAACAGACCAAACAGTAAGACAGCTCCAGAATCCAGGAAGTGAAAAGCAAACCTATAAATATTGTACTGGCAATAGGTAGTCTGGTACATTTCTTCATAAAACACACTAGGTTAAGAAGAGAAAGTGGATTTTTGTCCCTCTTAGGTAAAGAATCATAGTTCTCATTGTCTTCCTCTTTGTTTTTTATTCTTTATTTTACCTCTTTTATCTCTGTTGTCTTCACAGATACATTCTATGATACAGCAGTGACAAGCTAAGCAAAAATACAGTACCTGCTATTTTCTCTTTTTAATATGAAAAAGAAAATAATAATAAGAAAAAAATGTCCTTGGTGGCCACATTCTACCTAAAAATCTTTGGCTTTTTTTTTATACTGCCAAGATTTAAAGAATTTGGAAATCTTCTGAGTCATTGTTCAGGAATTCTGGTAACAGAAATTGTGTTTTTAAAAAGAGTTATTTATACTACATATGCTCTTCATATATTCTTCTTTAGATTAAACTGTACATAAAATACTTGTATAAGAATCTAAATTACTGTGATGCTTTTAATTTATGTTGCCTTGACTTCTACAGCAACCAAATGTCTAACCTGTGAATGTAAGGAAAACACATTAATTTGATAATCTTTTTTTTCATCACAATGCTTAGAGCAACTTCTTTTCACACCATAAGCAAATAGTTAGATTCAGCCACCTTTTTTCATGAGGTGTAATATCTTGCTCTGGAGCTGACAACCCTTGTTTCACTAAGAAAGATGCGACCTCATGATTAAGTCTGCAATGTGCTGCTTTGAGAGAAACTGCACCTTAATCATTACTGCAAATACAGACAACCCAGTCTGTCCACGGCTTAGACTGATGCTTCCAGACGAACCTTTTTAGTAGAGGCCCACTGGGCATCATCTCAGAGCCAGGCTCAAACAACTCCCACCACACAGATAGAAAGGTAAACAGCATGTTGGCCTCAGCACCAACTTCCAAATACATTCTTCTAGATCTATTGTGTGCGTGAGAGAGAAAATTCTGAAGTATATAAATATGCGATAGGTAGAATACCCACGAAAATCACTCAAAAATGACCTGTTCTATGAAAAGCATCCATGACCCCATGAAGGAAGATAAGTTTAATCATTCAGGTAATTCATAACTTGTGATTTTCTGATGGAGGACAGCTGCAATCTCATATATGCAAATCTGTTTTTGAGACAGAGGAAATGGCATGCATGTTATTTTTATGTTATTATCAGCCATTCTAGTCTGTGACACTGGAAACAGTAGTCTAGTTATGACTACATTAATGGTGAGTCACTGAAATATTTGCTTGAGAATGCTTCTGTAGTATTAATGAGTATAATGTTATTTATTGAAAAATGACATTACTATATTCAAATAAACAGTGGACAAATAAGGGTAGATATATTCACTGACATATTTTTCTTCACTGAATCTATGGAATGAAACGGAATTTCAGCTTAGAAGAAGTATTGGAAAACTATGGAGATCATATTACACATTGACAGAAATAGGACTGGCACTGTTCAGAGTAGCAGGGCTGTGCATAGCTGCTTCAGAAGGAAATGGCCATTGGTATTGTTTCATGCAAATTTACTGATATTTGCTTTTACAAAGAGAATGAAGAATGACGTAAATAAGAGACTATTATTTACTATTATTATTTATATTTATTATTAGCATAATATTAGTAAGAAGAACATGTAATGGGACTGATCATAGCCTTTGTATTACCACACATTTCAGAGATATCCCAAATTATCATTCAGTTGGCTTCCTTATTAATTCAGCTGGAGAAGATACATCATTACAAGATTAAAATTGCATTATTATTTCTAGGTGATATAAAGCTTACTGAAAACAATAGTTGTTGTGACAACAATCACTGAAAAAGAAAATTAAATATTTCTAAAAGTACTACTGATAAGACTGTAGTCAGAATTCTCTTCTTAATCTACATTATAACAAGTGTTTTTCTTCTTTCATGTCACTAAATCATATAAATATTAGACTAAATTGCACCAACATTTGTTCAATACTCCAGTGCTTCACTTACATGAAAATAAGAAATATTTACTAATTTTCCAAATATGGTGTATCAGATGATTCTTGGAAATACTTATCACTGATGAAAAATCAAGTTGTTTCCAGCAGGTAAGAACAATATGGAAAAGAAGTATTTTGTAATGCAAATAGAAAGGATAAAAACAAACACTTCCATCAGACTGACTATAAAGCCATAAGACCATAGAGTGCAATATGCATTAAGCATAATTATATACAAACTCATCCTTTGACAATAAACATCAAAAGCATTTATATTGCAGTGAAATTAAGTACATGTCCCAGATAATATTAATAGTTTTGTTGTTTTATGGGTGTGTTTTCATTTTAAGTGTATTGTGGTTTTATCCAAGGTCCCTTTGTATTCACTGCTCTCTCTATCTGGTTTCCAGCCTGAGAAATATAACATCAGAAAGTGGAAGAACTGTATCAGTGGGACAGTGTAACACAAAGGCTGAAAGCATAAGAGGAAAACTTTAATACTGGAACAATGCTTTGTATTATAGAGCTTCAGATTAAAAGTTAACAAGACACTGACAATATAATTTTGAGCATTTTCAGACTATACTACCTAAGCAGGTTGGCAAAAGTGTCTGAAGATGGGAGATCAGAGAAGGACCAAATACAAGAAATCCAATGGGAATGTAAGAAGCCAGCTAATTCCAGCTAGACTTGGTAAATAATGCATAGGGATGTGATGCTGAGACTACCTTTTTACAAACAGTTATTGATTCCTGCAAAACTAGTAATTCCTAGGCCAAGCAGAACAAGAAATTCCCAAAAGAAGAAATAATTCCCCTGGTCCTTAGTCAGTTCATAGGAATGTGTAATAATGCTATTGTCAAAGAGTTGCTCTGCCATAATACTTATACCGAGGCTCAACAGTTTTGTGTGAATAACAAAAGTGAAAAATCCTCTACTGTAATGCTACATTTAAAAAGGAAAACAACAAAAAAGTGAAGAAGCTTCTTAAAAAGAAATGAAAAGCATATAAACATGTAAAATCTTTGCTGGAAGTTTTGGAATAATTTTTAAACCTTGTATTGGAGACTCAGTGCAAATTCATATACACTTTCAAAAAAGATTTTAGAAGGAATGAAAGAAAGCCTGGGAAAACAGCAGAGGCAGAGTAAGGAAGACAATTCCTTTTTGAAAAAAAAAAAAAAAAAGAAAACCTGAAGTTTAATCTGAGTAAAGAAACCAGAAGAATAACACAGACTTTGATAGCTTAGATGTAAAACACAGCAAAGTCAGCCAAAAAAGTTAAAAGCTTATCAGTAGCAGAAAGATTGTCAGACAGCTTATAAGGGAAATAAACAATGAAGTCATAAAATAAGTCCTTAGAAGAGAATAGCATAAGAACTAATCTACTCTTTTGAATCTCTCTGTATCATGTAACAGTTTGAAGATGTTCAGAAGTCAGAACTGTTTTTCATGGAGAACACAAAACTGGATACAAATCTCAGATTTAAATACCAGTAATAGAGCTTGTAGGACAAATTGGCAAAATAAATGGTTTTAAACCACCAAGATCAAATATATATCCAAGAGCTGTGCTGAAATTCAAGGCAGGAATAGCTTAACTACTGACTGAACTATATAACTTAATTCTAACTTCATTCTTTACATTGTTTTTCTACCGGATGGCCAGAAAGAATCTTCTAAAAATCTAGGGTACACAGAACAAACAGCTTGATCCATATTCTGGCCAAAACTGATAGAAAATATGACAAAGGCTAGAACTGGTAAAAAATACAAATAAATAGACAACTTCACCTTTGTAAAAGGAAAATGCGTTTTTGAGTGTATGGGGTGGTTTTTTTCTGTTGTTGTTTTGGGGTTTTTTTTGAGTGTTCATATCAGGCATCTGAAAAGGGCTTACTACAGAGGCACTTAAAGATACTGGGCAGCCACAGCAAAAGAGGAAAGGGTCTAACCTAGATGAAAAACTGGTTGAAAAAAATAGGAGACAGTGGAATAAACGGCTATTTTTCACAAGGAGAAAAGTCAGCAGAGTAGTTCTCAATAAACAGTCATGAAAAGGAGATGAATAATGATGTGACAAAGTTTACTGGTGGTGCTAAGGTATTTTGTAAAATAAAAAAATAAGTTTGACTGCATAGAATCATGGGGGTGTGAAATCCTTAAAAATTAGGAAAGACTTCTAATTCCACAGAGCTTTAGGAAAAATACGAAGAATCTCTTGATGTATACAAAACATTAGTTTTGATATACAGTCAGCATCCACAATTGAGGTGAGTAGAGAAAGGCATTTAAAGCATGATGCAAATGCCTTGACTTTCAAAGCTTCTCACCTCTAAAAATGTAGAGATTCCACTTCATTCTCTTTCTGAATGCCTCAGTTTGATACAGAAGTGCTTTATGGAAAAAACTCACCTCCTCTTACTTTATAAGAAGAGAAAAATGGGAAGGGAAAGGAAGCAAAAAGGAAAGTGAAGGGAGGCAAAGGGAAAGGCAAAGGCAGCAGCCCAGCCAGGCAGCTACAAGCTTTGTAGAAGCTTTGTATTTGCTTTATAGAAGAAAGACATAGCTTTTTATCTATTAACATACTCATTTGGCTATACGAACGTTAAGCCAGGTCAAGCTTTTATAGTACATGTGGCCATTAGAAGTCATCAAGTAACTGCAACAAACTTAGTTAATATTTATCTATAGAACCTTAGTAATTGACTGTATGTGTACTCCCACTCTGTCACAATTGTAATGCCAAATGCTTTTATTTAGGTACAGGTACATTATAATTGTATGACAATGCCTTCAAAGAAGTCAGAAAATAGTTTTTTAATTATAGAGAGATTCAGAAAAGAAAAAAAAATCTGCAATTTCAAGCATCATATGCTTCTAACTTATTTTCTCATTTTGGTAATGCAGGTTTCGTTTCATCTTGATCAGATGACATTTCCCTGATACAGTATGGTCTCTCTCTTTCCATAATGAGAGACAATGCACCCGAAGATACAATTCCACTCTGGGGACCTGCTATTAATTGGTGAGTATTTCACAGCAATAGATGAATTACTCCTAAGAGGCTTCAGGGCTATAGAAATCAATGGTTTTTGAATAAAATTTTCTATATTTTTATGCTTACCAACTTTGGCTGCATAGTTTCTCAACAAAAAAAACATTATTTATTGGTAGAAAACTGAGATTCTCAATTAAAAAAATAAATTTAAAATAGCAGCACTCATTGGAAATAAAAATTCTTCCTTAAAGCTAAAAAATTTTTACACCATATCATTAAAAATGGTTAAACACATGAAAGAGAGGCTGCTAATACAGATAGGATCTGTGATTCTGGAGGATTTTATTTGCATAGTTACTGACTGAAAAACAGCTATGCAAAAAACAAGTAAAGTAATACGAAATTGATGGTAGCATTGAAGACTGCAGAGACTGTTGACCTGTCTATGTGGAAAGAGGTTATTGTGTCACAATTTCAGGAAATAAAATTGTACACATAATATTACATAAAATACATATAGGTAAAGTTTCCTGCAGAACATAGGAAGTTTTGGCAATTATTAAGGTTGGACAGGTAATATTTTCCTGCTGCCTGTTACAGCTGAAGTTTTCTGGAAAACTTCTTATTTCCAAACATCATCTTTAGTATTTGCTTTCATGTAATACTCCTTGAGGCACTTGGAACCTGGACAGTAATAAAGTCCAGAAGTTTTGCTTAGCCTCTAGATGAGATGGTAGCTGAGAAAACGTGGTTTGCTTTAGAAGCAAACAGTGGAAGCCCCTTCATTGTCCCATAGACTCTGCTGTACCAAATCTCTTCTTGAGCAAGAAAAAACCCCAAAACATTACTATGTATAGGGAACTATCTGAAAAATCAAGAATATGTTAAGTAGCAGCTTGGCATAGATGGTAGCTCAAGCTCTCCTTACTACCAATCCAAAATTGTCATTTGTAGATTTGCAGGCAGAAGGTTCCTTTGCTTCTGTCATTAAGAATGTGAGAGCATGAATGGTAGGAGATGAATGGAGAAGGGAAGGGGAAAGAGATGCACCCACAAGCTGTAGGATAGGAAGATTGCTAAGGTTTTCTGTAATGTGTCAGATGATTGGTACAAATCCTACCTAATTTGGTATTATGTTGTACAATATGTGTGCATCTGACTCTGAAAATGGGGATCATCATTTCATTCAGAATACATATCTCTAGGTTTGGTTTCTCATAAGCTGCATTAAAACAAACCAGCTTGTTTCAGTTGTTTCTGGAATGGCACGTTCATTTTTCTGCGTTGGAATGCCTGATGTTTTGTGGTAATTCAGAAGCGATTTTGTTTGGGTATTATCCAGTGCAGAGATGAGTGGTACTGATGATCACTAGGAAATTGAGAGATAACTGCAGAGTCTGCAACTGAAATTCATCTCAGCTAAATCTAAACAGGGAGTAAGGTCACCAAGGTCACATGTAGTTATGCATCATGTAAAAAGAAAAATGAGCAAATAATTGAAAGTCTTTTGAAAAATATATAAACAATCTGGTAAAAAGACAGATTGAGGAGGGTTTATACAAATAAGCAAAAGAAAGTTAAAAGGATAATTAGATGAGCAGAGAAATAATATTGAATGACAAGTTGCATGGAATATTTCAATTAAGGGCTCTTCAAGTGTATCTGTAACAGAGACATAAGTTCAAAGGTTAAATTGTCCCATTAAAAACAATGATGGGGATTGAAGACAGGGCAGAGAAAAATGACAATTTGTTAAATTTTATTTAGCTTCTGTTGTTACAGTCAAAGAAGATTTAAATCTACCTGTGAGAAGAACTGTGTATCTTGAAAATATAGGTAATTTCTAATAAGGTGCAGGTAAAGTTGGTAATAAATGGGGACAGTCATTTGTAAATACATGTCTCACTCTTCTCATAGAAGGAGCTGTAAATGACATATAGGGAATAAATTCTATCAGACTGTATGTTGGAGAAATTCTAGTTCATTATCAACAATATTTTACACATATCTGTTATGGTAGATCTCATTAGTCTCGGACTGATGCAAAAGTTTCCACAATCATTTTTCTCCTAAAAATTATCCAGGTTAGTAATAGAATAGTACAACCAGAAATACTACTCAAATCCAGGGGATAGAATGTGAGATAGAAGAGAGAAACCTGTCTAAACCTGTACTGAAGAACTGTATGGAAATTCAAGTGGGGAAAATCCTTATATGATTCTTAAAAAATATACAGAAATGTATTTCCTTAGGTCATATACCAACATTGCAATAAAATATTAAAATTTTGAGCTGGAAAAGTATCACATCATGTAAATGAACACAGTAATTTATAAGCATAATTTATAAATGGTGAGTAAAATTCAAGCGGAATATGTTATTCAAAAGAACCAGGAATGTTCACGTGACATAAGTTTTAAAATAGCACTGCAGAAAAAAAGCAGCACAAAGATTAATGACATGAATGATAATATTTTTATAACAGAGAAAAGTAGGAATAATATACAATTACATTGTCTATAAATACCTAAATACAAAATGAAATTCCTGTGAATAAATAATTGTTGAGAGCAGAAGATCAGCGCCCTTTTTTCTTCCCCAAATTCCACTTTCTTTAACAGGAACTGAAAGTTGCTGGGAGTGCTGAAAAATCTAGCAGTTTGCAAACTGCTGAGCATTTGTGGCAAAATGAAAGTTCATCTTTCAAAATGACATTTTTAAAGTGAAAAGACAGATCTGCACTACCTTCCACAACTGTGACTTGGCATTTTTAGTTGGTTCTAGGCCAGATAGGCTTCCTCAGTCTCTGCCTGGCCAGTGTGGATAGCTCAGCTGACTTCACTGGCTACAAGGCAACAGACACTTGGTAGACATGACCTTAAGAAACCTGCTGCCAACAGCCCTGGCAGTTGTGTATTTTGGACTTTTAGAAATTTCTGAAAATAAGATTTTTCATCATCTGATTTTGTGTTCTGCAAGAAACTGCATCACGTGAAGAATCTGGGGCTACATACTGCACAGCACCTCAGATAAAACACCAATATACTTGTATCCACTTTAGTCCATATAGAGTGCATATTCCCTATGTATTCTGTGTAAGATTAACAGCAAAATATGCCTGTCTTATTATGAGGCTTGCATTTTTTTTTTAGCAAATTTTTCATATAACATCTCCATACAAGAGCTCATCTGCTATGCTATTCTGATCAATTGGAAGTATACTATGCCAGTCCTCTGTTTTGTGTACTAGCTGCCTCAAAAAGAGCAGACTTCATATAAAATGCCACCATTTTTAAAAGCTCTTACAAATGTGGGCTTTGGCTCTGTACTTGAATTTCGTTTTGGCAGGTAGTTGTGCTCTGTGTACCTCCTATTATTTAAACACCACACAGCCACTTCTTGAGAATACAGATCCCTTATGTGTTTGCTTCCCATTCAAGGAACTTTTAAATTATGTCAAAGAGTATATTTTAATGTATTTATGGGGTTTAAAATTTCAAATGCCCTGATGAAGCAAGAGGAAAAATGTCAATAAATTATTATTATCACAATAACCGTCATGCTTGTTATTCCACTATTTTGAATGAGAAGAAAGCATCAATAACATTACATCTATGCAGAAAGTTTCTGTATTTCAACAAAATTGTCAATGTGAGCAATATATGCTAAAAGGCAAGACTTGAAGCTTAAATCAGATTAAAGCAGAAATCTGCTTTTATCATAAAAGGGGAGGAAAAACTTGAATTATTTTCCTTTTTCTTGCTACATATCCCAAGCCATTACTGCCAACCCATCAAATGAAAACTGCATCTTCTAGAAGCTAAAATTGCAAACACTACAAGTCATGTTGCAGTTGACATGAAAACAACCATTGCTGGCATATCTTGTATTTTTACAGCTGACTATTCTTTCCCTGACATTTTTAGTAAAGTTGAGCAATATCCAGATTCCAGCCTTGATACCAGTCGGCACAGAAACATTCATCTTAAGATGACATCTGTTGAGAATTTTTCAATAACTTAATGGTTATAAAGCATGTGAGGAGGGGGATAATAGAGGGATTATGACATAAAAATGCTAAAGCTGTTGTGGGGGAACTGCTGCACATAAAGTTTTGATTTGGTAATTCAAACTAATGCAGTTTGTAGTCCTCTAGAGAGAGGGCAATAATGGTGCACAATATGCTCTTAAACACTGATGCATAACACATTGTGTGAGAGCCAAAAGGCACTGTACAATATTATTATGGTGAAGAGAGAAGTAGCAGCTTTAGTAGTTGCTTTCACAAAGATCTGAATACACAGGTAACAAACAGAACTATTCCTCTCTTTTCCATGGTCTTTAATCTATCTTAGAAAAATATGTCATTTATTGTTAATATGATAAAATGATGAAGCTTAGAGTATAAAGATAAAGATCAACATCATGCAATATACATAGGGTTCTTTTATTTATTTTTTATAGAAGATGAATCTACCAAGATTAAAATTTAGGATAATTTGTCTTTGAAATCTAGTGAATAAAAAATATACATCTAGTTTAGTTTAAACTAGAAAGCATAAACAAAATTAAAGAGCCTTTTACTTAAATGGACACAGATTTAATATTACTAATGTTTTAATCAGGAAGAAAGCATGTGAATAAAACTACTTAAAATCTAATAGAATAAACAGGAAAAAAAAAAAAGGAGTTATTATAGAATTCACAAATATCCTGTACCACATATGAAAGATGTACATTCTTTACAATAGCTTTGATTTCTTGCCTGTGTTTTTATGGTTGCAATTGGTTTATGTGGTTTGCATGGCATATGTTGTTGTATGTAATATGGAACATAATATTAAATTGAGAACGCAGTTTTGTGATTATTTCTCCAGGTCTTCTGGCAGTGTGAATTTAGGGTGACAAAACTAATCTGTTTGATAAATGAATGATAAAATATCTAAACTGGTATAAAGCAAAATAAATAAATAAATACAAGTTCTACCATACTAATTAATTTTAGAGAAAATAGAAGTGTAGATGATTTTTTGGGTCATAAGGTCTCTGTCAAGCTTCTATGACTCCATCATTTTACTCCCTGTAAGTATGGAATCCCTTCTGAATTTTCTAATCTCACTCAAAAATCAAGAAAAAAGTTTCATCATTTGTCAATTGTCATTTTGCTGTCCAGCAATGCAGGAAAACTGCTTTAGGTCTCCACAGTTGGTGTTCTCCACGACACAGAAGGCTAATCTGGCATAAATTCACTTTTTGGTTTAAATGTCTTGGTTCAAATGTGTTCCAGTTAGCTTCTTCCTGGCAAGATCAGTCTTGAACTAGGTACTGCCCATTGTGGAGCCAGCTTCAATTTAAATGATGTTCTATGTGATTATGTGCTTCCTGCTGATGGGGAGCTAAGCAGCACTAGCACACTGCCTGATGAAGAAAAGATAGAATTGGAGAATCACAGAATCATTATGGTTGGAAAAGACCTTCAAGATCATTGAGTACAACCACACCCATCACCACCATGCCTGCTAAACCACGTCTCTGAGAAGTGCTTCATGTGCACATTTCCTGAACACTGCGAGGGACGAAGACTTCACCACTTCCCTGGGCAGCCTGTTCCAATACTTGACTACTCTTTCCGTGTAGAAATTTTTCCTAATATCTAACCTGAGCCTCTCCTGGCAAAACTTGAGGCCACTACCTCTTGTCCTATCAGTAGGTGTTTTGGAGAAGAGATGTTAGTGATTATGAAACTATAACAGAGACATTTCTCAAAGGCACAGCTCCCAAACTGCTGCCTAGAAACACCTGGAAAGAAACTGCATAATATGTTGCCAGTCTGTGAATGGTCGATAATATTTCCTTACTCATAACTGACAAACAAGTGCCAAAGGTAAGGTTTCATTTCCAGTGTTCCTCTTTGTTCATGATAATGAAATACAAGGACTTCGCTGCAAATCCCAGGACATCAATCTGCTGTGATAGATGAAGCACACGTTAATTTTGAACAGAAAATGTTGTGATACAAATTATGAAAAAAAAAAAAAATTGTAGCACATCTACAAAGTAAAAGGCTCTTCAGTCTTAAGTCATGCTTAAAATACAATGGGGAGAAATTACATGAAATATATGTAAATCTTTTCATGCTTTCTTTATATATAGTATCATAATCCCTAGGATGAGAATCTGCTGTATTGTTCTATTGCCAAAATGATGTCTACAAATGAGGGCTCAGGGAATTGTTGCAGACTTTCTGATGAAATGAGCCAACAAGCCACTGTGGACACAAGTCTGAGCTTTAAATGAAGAAAGAAGAGGATTTACACATGCAAAGATATTTGCCTCTCTTCTCTTTTAGACATCCAGCAAACAGCTCTTCCTTTCCTTTATTGGCAATAATGGAAAATAAAATACAAAAAAATAAAAGCTTTTATGTCTCATGTGTCTTTTCCAACTATCTCATTTGGTCTGGTAAAAGATATTCATCTTTTTTATAGTTGTCACTCATTAATTAATACACTAATCTCAAAATCATCTTTTACCTGTTTTCTAAACGTTTCTAAACCTGCTTAAATGCCTTTCTTTTTCAGACAGATTAGTTAAGAAATCATCTATCAGTACAACTTTCAGTTAAAATTTTGTACAAGTAAATATATCCTATGTTATTTTTTCAAAGAATTTTTGATCTAATAGCTTCTAAAGATGAAATCTTGTTTGCATTCCTCATTGCCTATCATCTAAAAGAGCAGATTGAATAAGATGAAAGACATACTAGTTTACTTAGCTACTTAGCATTAGAAGAGCCAGTGTTTTGTAAATTACAGAACTATATTCGATTTAAAATATGCAGTATGTTTTTACCGATTGCCTCCCTGCTTGAAAATAGTAAGAAGCCTTAAAGTGCCATGGAGTTTTAACAATCTTAAATTATTTTAAGCTTCTATTCTGAGAAAAGGAACAAATTCTGTATGCTCACACATTCAAGACTGAGCTACTTAATACCTTCTGTAATACAACTTATGTACATCAGTGCTACATTATGACTTGGGTCACCAAAAAGTCAACATGGAAAGAAAAAATGAGCATATCTTTCTTCCTAGGCCCCTTGTGTGTTTGCATATGGCCATCCCATGTAGTGTGAGCTGAAAGTAGGTACCACTGTGACACTTCACACCTCTTGCCTTTTTGCCTTTCTTTGTAGAGTGAGATAGTATATATTTAGATGTTAGAGATAACAGTGTAGAGGAGCAATCTTTCCTGCACATATTTCTGTGATGCCCGATATACATGAGGCTGTGGTGTTTATATATATTGGAAAAATATACATTAAGACACAGCATCTATCAACAGCTGGTGAACTTTCAAGGTCAGCACTACTGAAATAATTCCTTATTTCTGTACATCATAAACAGTATTTAGTCATTTATTAAACAATAAGGGATATAGCATTTATTGCCATTTTACATCACTTTCATAGTGTTTTCTGGATTAGATTGTTGATAGTCTGGTAGATCTGGAGGTTTGATATGTAGTGCTGCCTATGCTCTCTAGGCTCCTTCCAGTCAACCAGAATGCAGATTCCTTTTCAGAAATCCCTATTTTATTTTAGAAGAAATCCATATTCTTTAAGGAATCATTTGTTACCAGCAGTTCTGCTTTGCTTGTTCACTGTCAGAGGTGAATCCAGACCAGCTCAAACATAATCGTGAAGTGTACCACTAACTGATTTTAAAGGTAGCATTCATTCCTGCTATAGATTATATTCAAGGGCTCATAACTCAGGTGGTGTTTTAAGAAAAACTTGCAGTTAACGCACAGCAATGGAAAATGTCCCCCAAGTCAGCAGGCAGGACCCACTCTATCAAATTTATAATTATGTAATAATCCCAAGAAACACAGTCATTACCAGTGTTTAATGACTACTTTGTTGGTTAACAGCTCAACGTGAAGTTGAGGATTGTTAAGACTCTATCAAACTTCTTGTTAAGTGCGCTAGGTTTGTATTTAAACACACTTGGATTGCAGCTGGAAAGCCATGGGGGGGGAATCAGGCATTCCCCAGTGGCTAATGACAAGTTTTTTTTCCATAAGTCCGAACACAAAGCACATTCCATTATGTTTATATAATAGCTGTTAACTATAGATGGCTGGTGCCACCCTATTTTTGTGGTTTGTGTGACATAGAGCTGACCTTAGCTATCTACTCTATCTATATTCAGTTGACTTCTGCTACTGAGCTTTTGTGGCATAACAAAAGTTCATCTTAGGGCCTTTTGGAAAATCTAGTCAAGATCACAAAAATCAATAGCTTGATGAAACTTGTGTGTTTCCAGAAGTACGGAACGATGACAACTCCTGCTGAAGTCAACAGATGTTGAAACATATTGCACTGCTGAAAATTATCCTCAATGTCGTCCACATCCATCCTTTAGTTATTTGAATCAAGTGGCAATATTTTACTTAAAAGTTTCACCTAATCTGCTGGCTGTAGTCATCAGTAAATACAATTTTAATCAGAATCGGGTTTATTTTGATTGGCCAGAAAGGAAACTATTTCACCTTGTCATTTGGGTTGACTGAAAATTAATCTGACAAATCCTACTGAGTTAATTCAGCCTAGGAACATTAGCTGAAAAGCAAAGTCATACTTCCAAATTAACTACAATTTTTCTTTTGAGCTCTCTGTGACAAGCAGCCTTTTCCTTTGTTTCATGCCACAGAGAAGGTGCTGCTACACTTATCATTTGCAATAACGTCTTGGAAAAGCAGTAACATTTTCAGTGTGAAGAAGTATTAAATGAGTAATATGGGTTAGATTTGCTGGAAAGGGACAACACAAGGATAACAGGCTAGCAGAAGCGATATCATGCATGGGTTTGCTGACTTTGTTGAAATATCACAGAGTCAAACAAACTCTGTCTAATCAACCCAATAACTTATTATCAGAAAGAATCTATTTCTTTGTCATGTCTGTTGGAGTAATCCGGAATTCATTTCCATACTAATGCCCTGAACGGGCTCCCCAGGACCTCTGCACTGTGTTTGTCGAAGAGCTTCCTGGGGCGCTGGGGGGAACAAAAGGGCTCGATGAACGTGCAGCATTCAGCTTGGCTTGCAGATGGGCCCATCCGCTTTGTTCCCCTCTGCCTGGGAGGCTAGTATGGGAAGCAGCCAACCTGCAGTCTGTCACCATGAACATCGTCGAGCCATTGTGTGCTTTTAATTGTTACTATGTACGTGGAATCCGAGAGGTTGCTCTGGATATAGAGTACAAGCACACGGAGCCCTTTGCCAGACCAAACAGCTTTCCCGCGGTGTTTCCATATTCAGCTTCAGTCACCTTTCATTCATTGAAGGATCCTTCTGACAGAGCAACTAAAACATATGATTTATTTACTAAATAGTCAATAGGAAATCTTAGAAATGCTCTCTTTCACCACTTCGCTCTTTCCATGTAGCTGTCCTTTAATATTTAAGCAATTACTACTGCACCAATGATATTACAGACCCAGCAAGACTAATTAAAGAGAAAGCAGCAAAATACAGTAACAACTTCAAAATATAATCAAAGAGGTCAAACTGTATCCCAAAATACCAAATACTGCTTTTATACTTTCATAGATAAAATGAAATTCCCTAAATTTGGCAGGCCTGCAAGAGATGGATGACATTCTTTCTTTTTTTTATTAAGGATATGTGAATATTCCTTTAGAAGACTTTGTGTAGTTTCTTATTTTTATCTGCAGTATAAAAGAATCAGTCTTAAAGGAAAACCTAATTGTATATGGTGTGAATAATCCTTGGCTGTAGAAGCAGTACTCACCAGGGAGTCTCCAAGCTATGTTCAGCTAGATATGCTAATATTTGTTTTCCCATCATACAGAGCTTTTCTTTAGAAAAGTAGGCATGCATGCTTATGAACCACAACTGATTATTACTACGATGGCATTTCTAAACCTTTACTAAGCAAATGTATCCTACTAATACTGTATAAGTTAATTCAATAATTAATATATAATTTGAGATGATTAGTTTTAAACATAAACACAAGGAGATTTCTGATTACTGCCCACTGTGTTTATTCCAAACATGCAAAATATGAAGTCATGCGAAATGTGTTGTGCAGTATATGGTCAATGTCATGTAACTGTGGTATTTTAAAACTTGATAACAAAAGCACAAATTAGTTTGCATAGTATTTTTATATATAGCTGTATAAAATGTATAAATATTTATATAAATTCATATGCATGTGTATGTGGCAAAATAGTACTATATTTATTTCATTAAAATGATAATATAATGTTAAAATATCAGTCCATAAGGCAAACTAGTCAGTGAGAATAAGAAAGTTCTCTGAAAAGTCCCTGATGAGCCTAAATGTATTTTTTATTATTTTCTGAATATATTTTGCTGAAGTCTGGAACCATTTCGAAACACTAGGCTTTCCTGAAAGGCCTGATAAAAGCCAATAATGAACATTTGTGCTCATAATAGCTAAGTTTATACTATACACAGCAGTCTGTTTATTCCTTATCATTGCCTTAAATCCATTTTGGGTCTACTCTACTGTTTACAGCTGATAACTGTGTTCTTCTTCAGGCTTTTTAATGGTATTTTTTGATAGTATAGTAGCATAAAATAGACATTAGGCAGATCTTTCACTCTGCAAGGATCTAGAGGAGTACCAGAGATTAAAGTGCAAAAAGTTTAAATGCTGGCTTACTGCTGCTGGCATTGGGGTTCACCTGACCCTCCAGTGAGTTAGGCTGGGGAGAGTCAGTCAGTTTGACAAAAAATTGACACTTAAAAAACAAAAGAAAAAAAGAAAGAGTAGCTTGCTGACAGTTTACTCTGTTGAACTAGCCCTCCAGGGAGCAAGAAGAGCACGACTGCCAGCACAAGATTGGAGGCAAGAGCGCGCAGCTGGGGCAAGAGAAAAGGCAGGGAAAAGGGAAATTGCTCCTTTTGGTGGTAGTTAACTGCCATATTAGATAGCTGTGTCATAAAAAAGCATGTTATGGAAGAACTCCAACATAAATCCAAGGCCACAGCTTTGGAATGGGATGAAGAAACTTATTTGTATGCTACGATGTTCAGGCCATGATTCCATTGTGTAGTGCTTAGTGAATTGATCCATATAGATATTTAAAAAAAAAAATCAAAATGAAACAAAGCAAAACAAGAGAAAACATGCAAAAAGGTCATTTTTTTGTACAGCTTCTTTTTTTGCAGCAAAGCTCTGTCTGCAGTCATGATGCAAGGGTAGAGTAGAGAGGGATGGGAATGTCTCCAATCACTTTGTTGTAAAACTAAAGTCCACAAGCCCTGGTGAGTTCATTGCTCCTATAGTTGCAAAAGTTTAATTAACTGTTTAAGAATGTTAGTCATGTGAGATTGAATGTATTTCTGTCATGACTGTTGCACCTTGGTTAGCTCAGTTCATTTAAAAAAATATTACACTTAGAAAAACAATCCATGAAATTGAGTGATTTTTTTAAAAAAGAGAAAGGGGGAAAGTGTTTTTAAAGTTGTTTCAGTTGAGAATAAATTACTTATATGTATCATTACCATGATGATGGTGTCTGAATGATTTTTTTTAATTCATTGATTACATGACAAGGACCTACAGATATACTGTATCTTAATAGGGCATATAATGTATAATAATGTTTATTATGTCAATAAAATGAATTATATTTAATTGTGCAAAATATTGTAAAAGATTATTCAAAATAATAACTTCATAACAGTGTTCATAAAAACTTTTTTTTTCTTTCTGATTCTTAATTACTGAGGCGCAATACTAATAACTAGGGTGCTTCCCTAGGAAAGGAACCATTTCACAACTACAAAAAGTTATAAACATTACATTTGTCTCAAAAACAGAACTGCATCTTAAAATATGCATAAACAACAGTAACTGAATAGTACGGCATAGGAAAGGATGTTATGACTTCTTTAGTCAGTGATACCGCTTTTGAGATATTAAAAAAGTCAGTAAATACTCTTTTTCTGCACATTTCTTCTCTGATTAGGGCAGTATCTAGAAGTTCTGAAGTCTGTATTTCTTAAGTTTACAAAAAAACAACAACAACAGAAATAATTATCTTGCGAGGACAACTCAGCCTGTATTTAACACTTACATTTAAAACGTAAGTTCCACTGATTCTTTTCTTTCATCTTCTATATCACAAGTCTTTCTTCCTTTCACTCTCCCTATAAAGGGCACATACCCAAAATGATCCTTGCTCTGCCTTAGTCTTCCCACTCCCCACCTTACTGTTTGCACACCTACATGAAAGTACACCTGCTTGCTCATATGATCAGGGTAGAATTCATATTCCTCACAAAGCAAGGCATTTGTCCCTTGTGGTCCTTTCTGGAACCAGGAGACGGTGACAGCCACAAAGCTGAATGAAAAAGATGAACTCCAGGGGAAAATTTGTATTTCAAGAAAGCAAAAGAGTAGAATGAGCTCTGTATATCACTGTGTCTAGGAAAGGGAAAGATCCAGGTTCTGACTAGTGACGAGCAGGTGGCAAGGAGAAGACAAACTAACATGTATTTCTTCATTAAATACTGTGGAGAGGTAGAAAACCCCAAATTCATGAAAAGCACAATGAACAATTCTGTAACTATTTTCCTGATTTTTCCTTTCCTAATCATTCTGTCAAACTCTAGTCTTTTGGACTTTTTCTAAGAGACTGAATTGCAGTGTATTAAAAATAAGGAGGGGGTTATGAAGTTAGCATACAGCCATCTATATTTGTATACAAAGCATGTTTTAGATTCCAAGCAATAAAATAAAAATATATACATTTCCACCTAAAGATTAACAACTGGTCTTAATAACAAGTACATTAAACCTGACGCCAAAAAATAGCAAAAAAAATAGATGAATCAAATATAGGTCAATTATAGCAAGTTACATTTAAGAGGCATGTTCTGAACAAGTATGAAAGATTCTGCTATTCAAAACAGTCTGTGCTGAAATCACTAAATAATTTTACTTCACAAATATTTTTCACTAGGATTTCACAGTTAAAAATGTATCACTGTGAACCTTACTGGGAGACATTCTCAACTATTGCATAATATAAAATATTGCACCATCTTGAAAGTATAAATAAATGAGATTTGTTATGCTAGTCACAATGCTAATGCATAATAGTTCCCACTTTTCAATTTACTGATTATTACTTTTCCAATTTATCTAATCTTTAAAATCAAAGGTGAAGTCTTTGCTGAGCATCCACCCTCTCATATTTTATTTAACTTTACCCTTGTTTCTGCTTTGTGCCCGCCAGCTATTGTATTTTCATTTCAGTCCAAACCATTTGCTGCCTCCCCCACTCCCCACCAAAGAAAAAAAGAAAAAGGAAGAAGAAAAAGTGGAGAGAGAGAGAGAGAGGGGAAACCTGCAGCAGGCAAAATATATCAATTAAAAATTAGGGTAAAAATAGTCTTTCATGTGCAGTGCATGTCCCTGAGCTAGATTAACATTGCTGTGAGCATGTTGCACTAGTCAGTTCATTGCCTGAGGAAAGTTTTCAGGCAAAATTCATCTGCACAGCTAGCACACTTGAAAGACTCAGTCACAGGGCTGTGTTCATGGCCTGACAGCAACAAAACACCTGCTTGAAGTTAAGACAGAATAGCAAGTTGGATAGAGTTCAAAAGAATCGAATGATAATCATACCCTGATTAACAGAGAAGTGAATTACTGAGGTCCTTTGTCAATAGTTGGCCTATTTGCATACTATCTTGCAATGCCCAGCAGGTTAGAACTTTTTAGTTACACATGGTCAGGCATTAAAAATGGGAGGAAAAACCTTTATGCCTCTGTAACTCAGACACATTTCATGCATATTGTGTGTGTTGTATCTTTTTAGTGTTATCTAGTCTGATGTTGACAAGTGTAAGGAAAACCACCTTTCCTCCTTCACCCACTCCTCCACCTCCCAAAAACCTAACAGGCAAACAACAAAAACAGTTTATAACTGTTTGGCAGAAATGTTTTTAATATATTTGACAACAAACAACTGTATATTAAACTAATCTGTTTTAGCACGTGAAAGTGAGTAATTTTAGATTCAGTCCATTTGAGCTGTGTGAGCTTTTTGAGGTTTATCAGCAACAAATCCTGTAACAATCTACAATGCTAGAACATAAAACATGGAACATACTACCTTACTTTCATACTGGATGCCTTTTGTTTCATAATTGAATTTTCTGTGCATACACTGGGTTTTATTTCATATTATTTTCAAAACTGAACACCGTCATGATAAAATGAGATAGTATGCTGTATCCATGTCTTTATGTTGCTAATACGGTAGTGATGCATGGAAAGTGGAAAATAATAAAGCCAAGTTAATGCTGCAGGTTGTTGCTTTCCTTTATGATATAAATGCTATATTAAACAGGAGTAATATTACTTTTTCCATAAAAATCTCCTTTTGCTGCAGTATAAATAAAAGCCATGCTGGATCACATCTCCCATGACTCACTCACTCAGAGAATAGGACAGAATAGATTAGTTATGGTGTATATTGTAGCTTCACTTTGCCTAGAAACATCCCTTCTTAGTAGGACAGACTATGGCAAGTAGCAAACTCATGAGACCATTTCCCTACTGTGGTTGAGATATCACTGCAGATATGTCACTTGTCTAGACTGTTCTTGAAAACATTCACTGCTGAAAACTACAGCTTCAGAAGCTATTTCAAAAAATCACCACTAAATCTCCATTATTGCAATTTAAGTGTGATGTTCTTTTATTTAAGCCTATGACTATGCTCTTCATCTTGGGCAGGGAAAAGAAATTATTCTGTTTCTCAGCAACTTCAGCAACTTTCCATTTATTAGATAAACAGTTTTTTCTTTATTTTCACCAGCAGACTGAACTTGGTCTTCTCCATAGGTAATGGTTTTTAAAATTCCTAAGTACACATTTCTCTCCTGTAGAGTATCAGGTCATTGAATACGGAGAGACTAGCCCTCAACTGGCACTCTACGGGCTTAGAATATAGCATAAGATTACTTTGTGTTCCCTCCACATGAGAATCATTTGCACTTGTACCATGTGCATCTTTTTTTCCAAAAATAAATAATTAAATAAACAAACAAGATATGTCTTCTTAAATCCTTTTTTTTTTTTTTTTTCCCTCAGACCCCTTTATAAAACTCTCAGAATCTACTGAAGCACTCCACTGTTTTTTATGATGCTGTTTTCCGTTAAACGGCATTTCTCTCCCTCTCTTTCTTCCTCATGCCTTCTCTTTCCTCAGGATCATGAGCTTATTTTTGACCATTCTCTCAAGATGCCTTGCAGCACATTCTCAATCATTTAATCTCCTAGATAAAATCAGAAATGTAATCTCAATTGTTTTCCTTGAAATATCAAATGTTAACATAAAAGTATCAAAAACATTAGGAACACTCAAACATCTTGTTGAGCAATCTGTTCCAATTCCTAGACAATACATGTTCACAAGTTCTCCCTATATGCAACAAATATAAATGTGCTCCAAAATATAACAGCTTTAATAGTAGGACACAAGAATGTTGCCTTGTGATCTGATGGCATTAGTAATTTCTATGGAAAGTCTTCCTATTCCTCAGGAGGAGGGATAAAGCTGATCCAAGCTCTTTTTTCACACTCTGATGAGTACTATAACCATCATGCTCTCAGACCAGGGGTTAACCTTTCAAAAAACAGATGCTGCAGTACTCAGCAGTTCAAATCCCATACTATTTATGGTTTAAGCATGAGATGCACATTTTCATCATTAGACATGTAATTATTTATTGAGCTATGGCCTTCAAAGCCTTGTCTCCAACTTTAGTGCCTTTTGAATGGAGTAACGGATTAAATCTTTACCTCTGGAAGTACCCTAGGTGATAGATTGTATTGTATTCCCTTCCAGTGTTTGAATCTATTTGATGAATATTCACAACTTCAGTTTAGAGGAACTTCTGTCAGCCTTGTTTAAAAACAGATAGTGAAAAAGTAAGATGGCAAAATCTATGGTATTGTGGTGCTGATTAAAGATCAGAAATACTAAGAAATATTAATGTAGCATTTCCACTTTTGCAGATTCTGTGTAAGTGTTCACTTTTTTTCCTAAGGTCATTTTATTTTTAGGAACTGAAGTAAACTTCCATTATTGACTGAGCTGTTCATGTGAGATGACCTACTTGCAGCGCCTGTGCTGGATTATAAAGTGGAGAGAAAGTATCCTAATGTTGACCTACACTACTGGCATTATCAGATTCCTGTGAACACCGTTTTTTCATCATTTTAGGTAAGTTATTCTTGTTTCACAGAATCATATAGTTGATTGAGTTTGGAAGGTACATCTAGAGATCATCCAGTCCAACACTACTGCTCAAGTAAGGTCACCTAGAGCATACTGGCCAGAATCCTGTTCAGATGGCTTTTGAGTATCTCCAAGGATGAACACTCCATAACCTCTCTGGCAATCCATTGCAATGCTCATCATCCTCACAGCAAAAATGCTTTTCTTTATGTTCAGACAGAACTTTCTGTGTTTCAGTTTGTGCCCATTGCCTTTCATCCTATCATTGGAGAGTCTTGCCCCATCCTCTTTATATTCTACATTGATAAGATCTCCCCATCATTCAGTAATCTATTCTCCAGGCTAAACAGGACCAGTTCCATTAATCTCTCTCCAGTTCCTAAATCTCCATCAATGCTCCTGTCCCTTAATCATCCTGCTGGCATTTTGTTGGACTCACTCTGATAAATTTATGTCTTTTCTGTAGTGGGATGTATTTCTCCATTATTGTAGGTTAATTTCTTCATTAATCAGGTGAAACAATCTTCTACCCCAGCAGATAGGCACTGTTAACAAGTGTTCAACACTTTAGGTTGGAACTCCTGGTCTGTGAATTAGCCACAAAATATTACATTTTATGGACATTTTAGCATTCATGGAAGGTTGCAATTGTGACATCTAAGGTGTATACAAATCCTTCAACTCCAGCCTTTTTTCTTTTTTTTTTTCACAGCTGTCATTACTTCACTTAGCCCCAGAGCTTACCCTCTTTTCCTTATGCATCAGCTTGTCTATATAAAGACCTCACCCACACTACTGTAATTCAGACAAATATGAGTCTGTGAGGAGATCTCTCTCTTTAACTAAGATGGTGGTCATGATCTTCCAACCTGTTACAGACTTTTTGACGAATCCCTCTATTAGCAATGTAAATATCATATTTTCAGCTACTTTAGAACTACTACTAAATGCTTTGTGGTCATAAGAGCCTTTTTAGAAATACAGTTGTGCCTATAATGGAAAAAAAGCATGAGAAATTTATGTATTCAGTGTAACTCACTAAGTGAGAATTATTCACTTGAATGAAGAATATATACACGTTTTCCTTATTCAGTTATATTAAGGCTAAGTTTATAAGGTAAAATTTCATCTATTTATGCAGTGATTGAATTTTGTCTCTGCATGTGAAAACATCTCAGCAGTCCAAGTAACTGTAGGAATTTCCTGTCAAACAACCATAAAGTACAAATAGTGACAGTGTTGTAGATATTACTTCTTCCTTAGTATAGACATACCTATGTAAATGCAAAAATCCATTATTATACATCCTTACTAATTTTAGTAACATCTTGTTTTGCTTTGTTTTGTTTTAGTAAAATTTTGACACCAGAGCTAGGAATGAACTCTATTGATTAGCAAAAGATACTCATTCTTTCAACTGACCTAGCATAGGAGCTATCAAGATAGTTCCTCAGTTTTGGAAGTCTGTGTGAAACAATTTAATTCTTGATACTAATTACTCTGATGTTCCAGACAGGTGAAAACTTTTAGGTTAGCAACCAAAGTGATTCGAGGTAAGATGCTTGCACTGTCCCACAGATGTAATATTTCATACAGAAGCTAATTGGTTTTCATTCTAGTTTCTCTAGAAGATAACAGGCTTAAGAAATGCAGGCAGTAATACCAGAAGATCATTAAAAATGAATCAAGCGAAAGGAATTGTTTTCCTATACAACAATTCTAATAGCTCATCCATGTACAAACAAGAAATGCAGTAAAGAGTAGTAGGAATCACTTCTACCAGGGAAAGCAATGTCTTTGCATAGTTTCCTTGTTATTAGCCCTGTAGCAGAGAGAATTTTACATTAATTTCTATTGTAGTATTGGAGTATTCTCAGACAGTCACAAAAGACTTGTTTTGACTACCAGTCAAAATAGTAGAAGTCATTCATTAGGAAAATCAATCAATCATAATTTGGTTCTTCAGAAATTAATTAGAATAAAATAATTAAACTCCTCTCTCAAATATTATTTCCATAAGTAGTTTGTGGATCTAGTACTTTATGCTTCATTTTTATTTATTCTCTTATCAGATGTGCTAACTGTCATGCTAGCTTTTTAAAGGAGACAGTAATATAATCCAGAGGGGCAATGACCACTGGGCTTTAGTTAGTTGATATTATTCACCTGTGCAAGATCTTTGTGATAACAACATCCACCATTAACTGGCATGATTGTTAAAAGGGATTAGGGTTAGCAATTAGTAAATAGCAACTAGGAATTAGCACAACTAAAAGGAGCACACAGCTTTTCTCAGTAAAGTACTATAGTGGTTGTTCACCATGAGTGCTCAGGGGGCTCTCAACCTTGCAGGGAGTTACCCTAGCCCAGCATCGACTTGATCAGGTGTCATTCCTGATCCCTGCTCAACTTGTCAACTCTATCATTTATACCCCCAGGGGAGATGTAGATGACTGTGCCATAGTCATCTTTTTGTGAGAGGGTCTTTCCAGAACCTTCAGGTAAGATCCATGATGGTATCTGTTCTTTGTACTGTTAGCAAGGAAAAGTTTGCAAAGATATACTTTTTACTTTTTTTTTTTTTTTATTAAGGGAGTTTGGTACTGTTGCAATTTTTTGCCAAGCGAGGCAGCCCTGTGGCCACAAGACTTCCCACTTCCCTGTTTTTTTGTTGGAGCTAATGCCCATTGTTTCCCCATTTCTGCCACCTCATCAGAGTTTGTGCAATTTGTCAGTTTCATTGTTAACTCTTTACTAACCCATCACTAACCAAACTAGGAAGAGTCATTTCAAAGGAGTTATTAAACTCCTCTTAGAGGAGTTATTTATACTCAAACTTCAGAGGATACAGACAATAAAACATGCAAGAATCAACACAGATATCTTCAGATATACTTTAACTCTCATGTCACTGCTGACTGACAGCTCTAATAAATTCTTACATTTTAAGTAGCCTTATATTTCACATTCATTTGCTCTCCACTCCTTTGCAGAGTGGAACATCTATTGTCAAATGCATAAAATAACATTAGAAATGCAAACTTAATGTAGCCAATGGTAATGTGTTATTTAAAACTTATGAGCCTGAAAAAGGGCTTATTTTCTGTAAATTGAAATTTATAGTTTCATTTTAAAATGCTACCTTGAATATTGATGGATTTTAGGGATGCTGTTATAAAATGGGAATGAAAAACAATGCGAGTAACTACATAAAGCTGATATTATGGTAATATATGGAAACTTATATAAAAACTGTATCCTACTTACCTGTACTAATAGCAAAAAACATACAGTAAAATTTGTGCAACTGGGAGGGAGGAATCATGCTTTCCCGCAATATATGTCAAATTATTATATATTCTAGGCCCAGAATCACAACCTTTAAGCATCAATGACTGGAAAGCAATTTTGAAAATGCAATTGCACAGAAAGCAGATGATACTTTCATCTTTCTGTCCTTTTGAAAACTTTTTGATATTTTTTTGTCCCCACTTCAACTCTGATCAGCTAAAAAAAAAAAAAGAAAAAAAAAAAAACACAAGAGAGATAGTGCTTTTCAGTTATTTTCCAGATTTTCTTGTCAAAGGTTAGGTATACCATTTAAGGCTATAGGAAACCTAATTAAATTTATATTAGATGCAAATATCTTGCAATCTAATAAATGAAAAATACTGTATCCTGATTTTACAGATTGGTTAAACCCCTTAAGTTTGTTTCTACTACACATCTATTCAAACATATTTTCAACCATGCATATATTCTATAGAAAAGGCTAGCCTAAGAAAATTTAAAAAAAAAAAAAAAAGAAAAAAAAAAATTTCTATAGCACTTGTCATTTATTAATAGCAAGGTTTTACCAAAAAAATCAATGGCTATAAAAATATTTTTTCAGGTATCATGATGTATTTATGATAGCAAATTCTTATGATGATAAGGAAAATTAAGCTTCAGGAGTACCTCATTTTTGTAAGAAAGCACACACATTTTGTTTAATTGCTCAGTCACCATTAGGTCTGTTCTCAGCTTCACAGGACATGAATAAGTCACTCCTGTTTGTTCATGAAGTGCCATTATAGATGCTCCTGACTAGGAATGTGCTGACACTTCTTGGACATGCCACCTATGCAGAATTATTGCCGCATTGTTTTGGACAACAAAACTTTCTCCCTTTTTATTTAGCCCCTGTTCAAGCATTTTTCTTTAAGGAGAGATACGTCATGAAACATGGAAAAGGACTCAGGAGAGGAACATATTCTTAAACAGCCCATCCCAATCAAAACTAATCTTGGTGTGGCAAGAGCTAGGAGATTTAAATTTTAAGCTAGATGTAAGTATGAAAATCAAGTTCATTCTTCAGCTATCATTTTGGTGCAGCTATCAGGGCCATACCTGTATGTACATCCAGTTCACTGATGTCACTGCTTCCTTGGGTGGCTCAGGAACTTTCTTGGCAGACATCTGCAGATGAGATTGATTTGAGACTAGATGATCAGCTTGACCAGATGACAGGCTGAACATAGGGAATTCTTTATTTGCCAGATTGATACTGCTCTCCAAGTTGAAATTTCCGGGTCCCAAAGATTGCCCATACTGGTTTCTGCTGCAGAAGTGATCAAATTCTGTACAGATAACATATCTGTAAATAGCCACTATATGCCGTTCCTTTAGAAATGGTCATGTAGGACAGTACTTTGCATATAGTTAAGATATTTAAGAGTCATTTTGTATGTAGTTTAAATTTCTCAGTAAGGATAGGATGATAAGGATCATCCTGTCTCCTACCTTCATTTTTTAGCATTGCCAGCTCAACAGAGCACCTTACAGTGACAGCTAGGTACTGAAGTAGGTTACTGTATTCATTTATTGGACTCCATGCCAATTAACAAGTTTCCTATAGGGGCATTTTATCAGAATCCGCATTTTTTATTTCCGTTTCTCTGTTAATTTCTGTTAAATTTCAGTATGATATTAAGATTTCAAGAATTTAATGCGAAGATAATGTTCCATTCTCAAACAGTGCAATCTGTGCAATCGTATTCTTTTTTTTTTCTTTTTTTTCTCATTATCCCATAATCCCATGGAGAATTCAATTTTTCACAGATTTAGGAGGCTCCAGAGCTCTGAAATAGTCATCCTAGTAAGCTGGCAAAGCTTGATTATGTTAGATTGTATGGAAAAAAACTTTCTGACAAGTGTTAGATGGTGTTACTTGCCAGTAAATATCAAGAGAACATTGGAAGTGTTTGAGAGTTGGTTAGAATAGTTAGAGTTAATTAACTTTATACTGTGGAAGCATTTTAACCACTACGTTATCTGCACTTTTTTTTTTTTTGGTCTGCTAAATCCTGAATCAAATCAAAAAGCAAAAGCAACAAAAATGTAAACACTTGCTTAGGGCTGTTCCAAGTGCTACTGCTGGGAAAGCTTCATTACTCAGACTGTATCAGAAACTCTGAATTTTTCCAGTGACCTACACAAGCTCAGGGGAATGTCAACTATCACCTAGGCTTGGCTCTGTTTGCCAAAATTTCCCAAATCAGAATTCAGTGTTGTTTCAGAGCCAATAGCTCTTGCATTTGTGATACAGAACACTACTTATCCTAATGATAGGCTGATACAGCAAAACTTAGATCTTGCAGAGTACAACTTGTGCTGAATAGATCCTATAACAATAAGAAAAGGTATTGGGTGTGATTATAAGCCCCACAGAAGTTTACTGGTTTCAGGTTTCCAATTCTAATTCATCTATTAAAAAAAGAAAAAAAAAAAGCAAACGGTGGGGGGAAGAGAAAATAAATACTCCTGTTGATAAAATCTTTTGAAAAATGTTTTTGAATAATAAAAAATGCACGTAATATATTTTCTGTAACAGTAAATTTAAAAATATTGGTTTATTTTAAGCCAATGGCAAACAAGCTGACTCCAACACAGTATAACTGTGAATTGACTATCTAGCTTGTTTTGTGACCTCATGAAATATTTATGGTGGACAGAAAAAAAAGAAAGAGTCATAACTGCAAATTTTTGTAGCTGAAGACATCTCTGTCATTGTGGGCATCACTAAGACGGTTCTGCCCTAATTTCATCTGACTGAATATGTGCAAATTACAGGGAAATGTGAACTGCCTACAGATTGAGAAAATTTGCAAAGATAGAAAATCTTTGCAAATCATAGTATTATCAATAATTTACTTAGTTAGTACTAGATAACTGACTTCTCCAGAAATGTATACCTTGGTTTTATTAAAATAATAATGAATATCAACAATTCGAGCAGAATTAAAGATGCTGCTTTTTCATGTAGATTCACACAGAAGGAACAAAGTAATTAAATGTCCAAGCCTAATCAGAGATGGATAGCATAAAGCTTTATTGTAATTTGCTATAAATGCTTTCTAAAAACATTTATAAAATCTACTGCTCTCTCTATGCAGTACACTTAATGCTGTATTTTGTGCAATCATATAGCTGCTTGGAATCCATTAATACTGACGGTGACCTTGAATTCAATTGTCAATGTCATGATATCATTAAAGTTCTTCCTGATACCCAGAAGCAAAAGGGTTCTGGGCAGGGGACTTTGTTCCACTCTCAATAATCTTCTGAACTCCCCATGGCGTTGGCTTAAAAGTTTGGGGTCTTTTTATGTTTCTTTCACTTTTAAAGGAAACAGGAAGCAGTCTATAACCTTGACCTTTGACAGGCAGATTTCCCTATTTGTTTAGTCCAAGGGAATTGCCAAAGAAGGCCTGTAGATTTCAAATGATTTTCTGGGCACACTGTTCTGTAATAAATTTCATTTGACAGGAGGAAATCAAAATGCAAAACAAAAATATAAAACAAAACAAAAAATCAGTTAACTTACAGTTAACTACTCTAAGGGAGTAGATTGAAAGATTGCTTATCCATTGTGTTGAATCATTTTGATTGTGGATATTAGTAATATCTGAGATGGCAGGACCACTATAGGAATATACATTTAAGAAATTTCAAAAGATTTTAATTAAATTGTCTAAGGAATACTCAAGTTAATCCATTTCAACGGAGAAGTTTGTTGTTGCTGTAAGAATGACTGCATACCCCCTTAGCAAAAACTGAGTGTTTTTTCTGTCATCTCTGCTCACAACAAGTGTTAAATCTGCTAATGCCAAATATTTGAATTAATAGGGAAATTTGTGAGTCTTGGCTGTCAGCCACTTTTTATTTATTTATTTATTTTTTAGAAAACCTTGCATAGGGCTTTTTTTTTTTTTTTTTTCTCCCCCATTGTAGTTTACTTTTACTAGGGAGTTTCTATTTTGTGGTAATGTTTAATCTTTTAACTTTTCTCCGTATTTGTGAAAGAGTAAGTGAATACTAAGAAACACTCAGTATATGCCTCTGCATTACTTATGTCTGTGTCTTAGCAAAGAGCTCTATTAAAAGATACACCAAAATTTTGTGTTAAGAAAGCATTAGTTTTCTTTTTAGAAAACACTGCTGGTTTAAACCTTACAGTAACTGCATGTAAATCTTTGATAATCAGAATTAATAGTTTCCAATCAACTTTCAAAGACATAGTACCACATAAATCTTCCAATTAAAAGGAAGAAAAACTATTATAAATAGCTTCAAATACAGCACACCATACTTAGAATATTTTGCTTACATTTTAAACAAAACTTGTTGGTAGGAATTATTGGTGATAACACGTCTCTCAATTGGATGATAACACATTCCTCCTCTTGTTGTGATTATGTTTACTCAAATATAAAGCATTAACATAATATTTACATTGCTATATTTTAAGTACTTTACACTTAAAACATGTTCACTGCTGATCTGCTTTCTAAATTGCAGTCTCAGGCTGTATGACACTCAGGCAGGTATGACACTAATATATTAGAATTTGAGTAGCCTAAGTCCTTTCTGAACACTTCAGAAGTCTCTCAGCAAACATCAGGACAGATCTATCCCTTGAGCTACCAGAGGTCTCAGCTTTGCCCATCTGGTTTACCTCTGTAAATGACAGCAACACATGTAATTTGAATTGTGCTGGGATCCAGTGCTCATTGCAGGCACCTCTTTTGGGTCCTACAGGGATCCACAGGAGCAGCCAGATCAATCTTTCTCTCCTATAATTTAAACCTTTCCTCCTCACTCAGTGTTTGGTGGGGACTAGGCGTGTCCTGCCAGACAGTTCATCTGCAGTGAAATCTTATGTTTCTTCAGAAGCAGATTCTGGGCCTATCCAGTAACTGTCATATCTCTATTCTGGATTGGCCAGGGCACTCCCAGCAGAGCTATTTAGTGCTGCACGCCTGGTATGCAGGTGCCCAGGGCATTCCAAACAGAAGTCTTCCCTCTTCCCCATTACAGTACCTTCCTTTATAATAATGCTGCAAAACAAATTAACCTTGCTGGTGGGTTTTCCTTTAGCAGCACAAGAAGCAATCCTTATCCAATAGCTTAAGTCAATTTAGAAAATCTCTTATATCTTTCTTTAAAAGGAAAAAATAAAGCAGATTCCTTCCAGATCATGTTATTGCTTCTATGAGAGACAGCAATCTGACTTCCATTGTTACCATTTTTAAAATTCTCATATAAGTTTGCTATTCAAAAACCTTGTTTTCAGAAACTTGTTTTCAGAAAGATCATTGTCATAGGGATCAGAGCCACCAGTGATGTAAACTGACTCAATGCTGGAATGTTGTTTAATACAAGATAACTATTGCCTTGGTGATACAAGTGCAAACCTTCATGATACCCAGAAGCAAGAGGTACTGCAAATAATGTATTCATCATAAATATTGCCTTATGCAGAAAGCAGAAAGGGCATAAAAATCTGTGACTAGCCTCACCAGTAAATGATATTTTCCCTAAATCAGTGCTCCCTAAGGCATCCTTTCTGTATTCCATGTTGATTAGCTCAGCTTACACTGTTTGAATTTCCAAATAATGACTGAATAACAGATGAGTGTTTTTTGGTAATTTACTTCGGAGTTACCTAGTCCATGTTGGTTAGAAATGTAATAGTCTTCCTAGCACTCAACTTCTGAGTTCTGCAGAAGATTTAGGAGGATGATTATGACAGTGACTATTTCTTAGCTAATCTTTAAGTTTTCACAGAAAACAAAACAAAATAAAATAATAAATAAATAGCAGGAGGGAGGTGGCAAGAATAACTGTAGTGTTCGGGCCTGTAATCACAGCAGTAGCTGCCCCTATCCGTGTCTAATATAAGGGTTATGGAATATCATAATCCCTTCTCTGAGCTCCTTTACAGCAGCAATGATGACTAAATTTCTTGTGTCTTATCACACTGTCACAGACTGGAACTAGGAGAAGGAACTCTGAAGAAAACACAGCATGAAAACTAGAGAGCAGATGATCAGATTAGCTCCTATTGGATTTGTTAGCAGGGCCACAATCTGACTGAAACAGGCATGATTCTGAGGCCCACAGAGATTTAAACCATTGTCCCCCTCATCCCCCCCCACCCTTATCCCTATCACACTATTATTATTATTTTTTTTAATATATATCCCCCCTCTTCACATAACACACATCCTTTTACCCATTTTAAGTTATCTTCCAAAAGGATGAGGCTAAGAGTTAACACTTCACAGGTTCCAGGGTATTAGATGAATTGATGGATCTTGAGTAAGAGGATCCATATTAAAAAAAAAAATAAAATAAAATAAAAAAACACAAAAAAATCCCCAAATAGGACTAAAAAGTAGCATTTACTATGTACTGAGATTTTCTCCATGTTAGAAGACATCTGCGACAGCACTTTACAGGAATCGGTTAGGAGGTGTCCACTTGTGCTGATGACATGATTCTTGATGTATATCATGCACCACAACAGGCCTACTGGATAGTGAACACTGAGGGCAGACCACTCACGATGGTCCAGATTCAGCTGTAGTGAGGACGGGTACAAACCCCATAGGATTAAGTAAAAATGTGGTCAGATTAGGTATGGCAATTACCAGTTTATAAAAGTGAAGTTTTTATTGCTTAAAATAAATATTCTCATGTTCATACCTTACAATGAATACAGTACACATTTCAACTTTTAATGTCAGCTAAAGATATAAAGGAAATTAACTGGAATATTATATCCACAGAAATATGTGAAATAAGCCATACAGAGGAGAGTTTCAGAAATTCTCGTGGGAGATGTGAACTTTCAAAAAAAGTATGAAAATTTATACAAAACAACTCACCTGTACTCATCAAAATGGAATAAAACAGCTTGTAACTAGTAAACTGTTCCACTGTCTTTTAATTAGACTAAGAGATTTTTTTATAAGCAACCATTGCAGCTTTTTATATATATTTTTGCATATATTCATATAAGAACTTCATATGGCCCACAGAAGAATAACTTTAAAATTATGTTTTAAAATAAAAATGACAAGAAGTTATAAAAAGTTAAATCAAATAGATAAAAGTTGGATACAGTTAGGGTTTTTTAGAGTAAAAGTTATGCATCTTTTTATTGATATCATAAACATAAGGTCAGGGCAGAGTTAATGCAGTTAATTGTCTCAACAATGATAGAAAATGGTTGGCTAGGAAAAAACTTGAGCTTATAAAGTTTGTAAAGATATATCCACAATGCATCTCAGACACTTCTTGAACCAAAAATGTTGTCCTTGTATTTAATTATCGTCAAAGACTTTTTCTTTTATGATTTGATCCTTGACCCGGAACATCTGATTTATTCATTGTCACCTTTAGACTTATATAGAAATCTACCCTGAAAATAGTAGTTTAAATTCTCTTTACAGTTTATAAAGAATGACTGTAAAGAACAGACTCAAGGAAAGTCTAGATGACTCAGAGTTAGGGTCCATGCTCTGAACATCTAAGTTAAATAAGGTGAATGCCAGACTTTCTGCCAGTCACAATTCTTCTGGGCGAGTGTCAGATATGGCAAAATTAATCAATATTCACAACTATTCCCACTTCCCAATAAAATACAGGCTAAACTAGAAAAGTCAATATGGAATTTCAAAAAGAAATGTATTGTCATAAATTCCATTGATTCAAAAAACATAAAAGTTCTTCCCTGAAATTATTGCCATTACATAAAAAAGATGGAAGCAGTGTTCACAAAATAAAATTTTCTCCCTGAAAGAAAATGCCCAACTGAATAGTTACAGCATATGGCTCAACATTCAATAATTTGTTAGATGCTTTTATGTCCTTAGATAAAAATAACAGCCTATTTAAGTGTTTTCTTGTGTTCAGTTCAAATGAGCACAACATTGTACAGTCCTTCAAAGCTAGTTCTTACGTTAGGATCAGTTACACAACTGGAGCTTCAGTACCATGTTCCCAACATTTGGGTAAATTTACAAAACCCATAGTGTTTTCATCCCAGCAATATGCTGTATTTTCCTAATATTATAGAGTATTTCTAATGTTTTGATTACAAGAAAAATTAACCCACATAATGCCCTGACAGTTATAAGCCCAGATTCAAGTTTCTTCTTCATTCAAATCAGTCCCGTTAGTGGGTTTTTGGGGGGTTTTTGTTTGTTTTTTTTTGTAGGGAACAAGACAGCCCACCTCAGCCAAATCTTTAGTATTATTCCATGCTTTATTGTTTAAGCTATTCAAAAAGGATGTGGATGACCCACATTTAAATACTTGATTGACATGGCTAGTGGACTGCCCTCAAATGTCCTTACCTGTAAGAATGCTCTGATGTACATGCCAGTATCTCTAAAAGGATCATCAGTATGACCTTACCTCCTCAGTTTACACTATTCTCACCTTTGAATTGGTTCACCTCCTAAAATCTGGCTTTATGAAATCTGCAAGACCGTTCATACCCCACAGAAAATACCTGCAGAGCTTCACAAAATCCATGTGTTCTAGTTTCACAGTTGTTATAAACTGGTATGAGCCACCACTGCCCTGGAAAGAAGCAAGCCCACTTCTAGTGGTATATTTCCTCTAAGCTCTTTTTTTTTTTTTTTTTT
>VZSV01000169.1:342014-366574 GCA_013398735.1 Nothocercus julius | reverse complement strand
TTTTGAAAAATATTTAAACTACATCATCAATTTGCTTACTACTGTTTGTATGAGAGAGTAAACTGGGTTAAAATAGTAGTCTTACGGAAAACAACAGGAATCATTTTCTTAATTATGTTAATATCAATATATTAATTTGTGAGGAAAATCACCAGCTCTTGAACTTCCTCTTCGATAATTCTTCCTGTCAATAATTTTTATATTTGTAGTTGTTATCTCCCAAAGTCCCACAGAACTGAAATCCTATTCCAAGGAGTTCTATCACCAATAGAACTTTATGCTTTAACACAACAGACAGATCAGTTCAGCCATTTCTTTACTGTCTTCTATAATATTAAATAAATGTGTTTGGATGAGGGTAAAGCATTCCCCAAATGTTACACATCAGGCAGGTAGAAAGACACACTGGCTCAGCCCTTTAAAGAGTGCCATGTACACCTTATGTGTCTCTGGATGGATCCATCTGGCAGCTAGGACTATAGGTGCAAGCTATATGCTGTTGTTGCTTTGTTTCTACCTGCTGCTGTTGAGACTCTGCGGACTCCTCCCTCCCAGGAGACTCCTGGACAATATTTTAAGACTTTGTATTTCCATGGAGTTCTATCAAGCTACCAACTTGTTTTGGGAATCTTGAATGAGTCATTTGTAATTGAACTTGAAATTTTTACAGTGGTGACTACTTTTGACTAGCTAGATTAAGCTAGTTAATATTCTATCTGCCTGTATGCACTAATGCTAATATTCACATTTACAGGTCTTTGGGTATGTACTTGAAATTCCGTATCACAGAATCATAGAATCACAGGATGGTTAAGGTTGGAAGGGACCTCTAGAGATCATCTAGTCCAACCCACCCTGCTCAAGCAGGGACACCTAGAGCATGTGGCACAGGGTCATCTCCACACAGGTTTTTAAGATCTCTGGAGAAGGAGGCTCCACAATCTCTCTAGGCAGCCTGTTCCAGGGCTCTGTCACACTCACAGTGAAGAAGTTCTTCCTCATACAGAGATGGAACTTCCTGTGTTTTAATTTATATCCATTTTCCCTTGTCCTGTCACTGGCCACACTGAGAAGAGTTTGGCCCTCATCCTCCCTACATTCTCCCCTCAGGTACATACACGTATTGAACAGATCCCTTCTCAATCTTCTCAAGGCTAAACAGGCCCAGCTCGCTTAGTCTTTGCTTATACAATAGATGCTCCAGTCTCTTAATCATCTTTGTCATTCTATGCTCGATCCTCTCTAGAAGTTCCACTTCCCCCTTGTAGTGAGGAGCCCAGAACTGCATGCAATACACCAGATGCAGCCTCACCAGAGCTGAGAAGAGGGAGAGGATCCCTTCCCTCAACCTGCTGGCAACACTCCTCCTAATTCAGGCCAGGAGCCCATTGGCCTTTTTGGTCACAAGGGCACACTGCTACCTCATGGTTAATTTGTTGTCAACCAGGGCTCCCAAACCTCTCTCCATGGAGCTGCTTTCCAGCAGGTGTCCATGAGCACAGTGATCAGTAAAACTGCTTTCTACTATGTTTATGACAAACTAGAACAAAAGGAGCATGAGAACAGATGATATACGCAGACATACGAAGTTCCATATGAGTTTCATATTCATGGAACTTTTTCAACTGTTACCTAGCTTTAATTTCGCTCTACCTCAATTACCACTGTTTTTTACTAATCTGTTAGATTAAATGAATCATCAACGGATGATGAGTTGACTCCTAAATATAACTAACATTTCAGTCTCTGTTATTCAATGCCTCTTTATCGACAGAGACATGAGATGGCAGAACTGTAAGATTTTCTGCCTGTTGTCTTTAGACCCCTTAGTTCACCCATAAAGCTTTAAACAAATTAAATACTGTATTCTCCAATTTATCAAAGTTCTGATATGGCAGGCTTTTCCCACCTACCTCAGGAAAGCCTCTGTGTGCTGTTATTGCATCACCAAGGCTACCTGAGCTTCAGTTTTCCCACTAGCTGCCAAAAAGACATTTCTAGTGTGAAGGATCATGAACTGAGAAAGATGTTCTCTCTCAGCAAAAACTACCATCTCAGCATAAGTGAAGTGGTCAATAAGTTAATGGCATGAATCAATGAGAAAGATTTGGGAGAGATCTTAATTAAAGAAACAACTGCTGATACAAATTATATTTCCAATGTATTGATGTAACAGAGGGCATGAGGTTGAATGGAGATGAGTGCTGATCAATGACTTTAACATTTGCATTTCTTTTTATCAGAAACTAGCTTGCTTCATTCGTACGTGCACAGGCTCACATGCACACAGGCACACATCACCGCAACCAGCACCTCAGAAGTGCTGTGGCTTCTTTGTCTTTATTGATTCCTTTAGCACTCCTCTGGAGGCTATTACAGTCATTTCACTTTCCAAGGTGAAATGAAGGTCTCCACAGACAAGTTGAGGCTTATTTCTTTAGACCTTTCTGGATACTATCTCAGTACTTTTAATCATTAAAAAGAACTGCTACCATGAATGTCATAACCTACTTATTGTAATGTGCAGATGTAATAGTGAAGCATAAACATAAATTTGACAACTTATATTTACATAGAAAATGAAGAAAATGCTCCTGAGCCCAGAAGGACAGGTGTACATGCCTGTGTGTGTGTGTGTGTGTGTGTGTGTGTGTGTGTACGCACGTATTCAAGAGGGGCACAGACAAACAGAGAAAAAGAGAAATTGAAAAAGAACGTTCTCCAGTGACTGAACAGCACAAACATCCAAAGTCAATAGCTGGTTTCCCCAAGTGATTCAATCTGAGACACAGTTTAAAGAGACATCAATCTGTGATGTCAACAATGCTCAGCATATAGCTAATGGAGCTTCAAAAGATCAATATTCAAACCTGCCTTTTTTTTCGTGCTGGAAAATCACTCTATTATGACATCCTCTGTTAGATGCAACATGTATTTTATATTAGCCATTTTTATCACTGCTAAATTTTTATTTGAAGCATTTTTTTTTTTTTTTTAAATTTGGGAGGAGAGGAGGCTTTATTCCCTAAGCTGCAGAAAAGGAATCTTTAGCTCAGCTGGTAACCATGTTATCCATCTTATTTTCCTGTCAGTTTTATAATGAAGTCAAAAGCAATCTTAAGATGGTGATGTAATAATCTAATGCTCTATAGTAATGATTATAATGGATGCAAAATGAAAATATAGAGCAATATCAATTATTATCATTCAAGTAGTAGCTCAGAACAATAATAAACGTATCTAAGGAGAAAGAATTACATTTTTAGGTAACTACTTAAATTGTAGATGAGTTTCAGTGAAATGCCTGAAAAGTATCTTCCAATAAAATAACAATTTCCTGTGACAGAATCTCTGGGTGTTTCATAAGTTCCTTTTAGAAGACCTTAAAAAAAGCAGAGGAATCTCAAAGATTGAAGTTATTAGTAATATGAATATTATCACTGTTCTAAAATAATGTCTTCTCTAAAGCTAAACTATAGCATGCAACACATTTATCACAGGAAGGATTTATTGACACATTGCAGCACATGTAAACTAACTGAATATACAGTAAAATGATTTAAATATTAAGTGAGCCCATATTTCCAAATGTTGCTTCAAAGACGGGCAGAATCAGTCTAATCAGACTTTCCTTCTTACACAAGAAATAAAAGGAAAACAAAACCAAGTCAAATTAAGTTGTTAAATGGTTTAAGGATTTGATATCTTTTGCTGTTAATTTAAAGGGCTGAGCTGCAGCTCATTTCTTTTCATCTTTATAGCAAAGCACAGGGTGACCCCAAGGGTCACTGGGGATTATCTCTGTGTCTTTCCATTCCATCTTACATTATTAGTTTACACTGCAAATGAGAAACTGATGTCAGAAATATGCCAAACATTATTTATAAATATAGAAGATGGGTGAAGTTTTATAGGTCTTTGGCTTAGCATGTAAAGGTCTCAGCAGTAATTAGTAATTGAGATACATCTACTATAAGGTGGAAACTGTCATTTAAAGAGCAGAAAATATTTTGTTAATGTGTTGATAATTTACATGAAATACAATTTTAAAATGTCAAGTGGAAACTGAGTACGAAGCAGCTCTTTGACCCTACGATCAAAAAAATCAAATTACTGTCTTAAAGTAAGAAATGCTGAAGTCAGTGCTACTCTTAAGTTGATTTGAACTTAGTATGAAGTTACCATGTATTTTTTCATACATTTTGTTTGAATGACCTTAAAATATTTTTGACAACTTTTATAGTTAAGAGTTATAATAGTGCTATACTGTTGTAAAGAGTGTGCACTAGAGGATAAGAATTAAATAAAAGCCATACTATTCATTCAAGAATATTTAGCCAATTAGCATTAAGGAAAAGACCACACTAAACAATGTGTAGTGCATTTATCACACATGAAACAGCCTGTCATATTCATCATTGAAAGAACAGCACAAAATATGCCAAGGCAAAATTTCACATGTAAAATATTTTGAATATTATTTTAATATTAAGAAAGTGGAAGAACAAAATATTTATCAAGCAGTGATCTTTGGGGAAGAGAAAGAAAATCCTCCAGCAAGGAAAATCCACTGCACTTTTATCAGCATTATTTAAAACCTAGTGCCCTTCCTTCAGAAACTTTACATGAAAAATATACATTACATTTCTTATACTCATCACAAGTTCCTGGGAAGATCTATTTGATAAATATGCTATCTTTATGTGCTGTTGTCTTGTATTATGATAATAAATCAGAAAGCATGAAGGTCACATATTTGAATAAAGACACTGCCTTTGTATCACGTCTTTCTTTTTAACCTAGTCTATAATGAAGTTAGAAGTTAATGAAGTGCTGTGACACACAGAGGACACATACACACACAGACACACACACACACACACACACACCAGGGCTGATCATTAAGACCTAAGCAGCAAGAGAGATTTCACATATCTTTATTGATTTAAAGACTTGTGATGTTCTGACTATTGTCATCAAAAAATAAAAATATAAAACAATAAAAATGTCTAAGGGCTTTGTATATAAAAAAATAAACAATATCTCCTTCCAGTCAGTCAACAAATCAGGTTAAATGGTTCCACTTAAGCTTCTTCTCTCATCACCCTTGCCCAGATCAATCTGCAAACACAATAAGGAAGAGAGAATAATAGGAGCCAGTAGCATAGTCTTCTAGATTTTTCAAACTTATTTTTACTGTTTTGAATCCCATATTATATAATATTTAGTGAATAGCATGTACAGAATGTTATTGAAAATTATTGATTCATAAGAAATTCATTCCCCTTTTCATTTGTCTAGACAATTTATTCTTATTTGTTCTCCATCTCGGTAGGTGCATCAAAAATCAAGTAAAATCAAAGAGTCCAGGTTCAAAATAAACCCAGTGATGGCAATGAGGAACTGAGATGGACTGGAGAGAGCCAAAACTTCTTCACTCAGTTATGCTACCAAAGCCAGTGTTTCATGTTCCTTTAGCTGAAGTACTCCGCAGTGCTTCACCATGCATTGGTCTCTCCAGCAAGGTCACTGTCATTACCATTACTCTAGACTGTATGACAATTTATAAAATCTACTTGTCTAGTGTCATTGTTTTTTTTTTTGTTGTTGTTGTTTTTTTTTTTCCAGCATTTACCAGTTAGAAGCATTGAGGGAAATACAAAACTTTCAAAATAAAAGATTTGGCTCAGGAAGAGTTGGTTTTAGGGAGAGACATTTACCAAATCCTGTTTGCAGAACCTGTTCAGTACAGAGGCTCCACTCAGTTCGCAAATCATACACAGGGGTAGAAGACTGGAATTCTATGAAATGCATAACAGCAATGATACCACAAGCTTTTACAAGAAAGAAGCAACAAGCTGCTGGAAATCAGTGATGCTTAGGTTAAATACCACTCTAAGGAACACTTAAGAGAGAGATGTCTCCCGGTGTTGCTTTTCAATTGGCATACATGTTCAGTTCTTGCCATTGTTCCTCCATAAACAAACATTTGTGCAACAAAGATGTGGCCATCTCTGAGCTGAAATACCATTTATTTCAACAGATGGTACACAATACAGATATAGATGATACTTTCAAGATGCTCAAGAGTATGTAGAGGATAATTTGGTAAATATAAAAGAAAAGAGTAAGTGCCTAGATACAGGGAAACAGAAAATTCAGGAATTTTCTCTCTAGGTGAGCACAAGCTTCCTTGCCCCTCAGGAAGCCTAAGTGCGGGATCAAAGTGCGGGATCAAACATCACAGCGAGAAGGTAGGGCCAACAACCTGCTATAGCAGATGGGAGGATTCATACATCCTTTACATTATTTCCTCTGCTGCTCATTTCCAAGATATAAAGATGAATAGAATTAAAACAGTCTAAGACCACATTTGAAAGTGATCAGATTATTTCTTAACTATAATGCAAAAAAAATGATGAACCTTTCCACGTGTAACTATTAATACATCCCAGTTACCTGGATGTACTTGGCTTCTTGTCTCATGCATTATGCCACCTGGAATACAGCAAGCACTTTGGTCACCCATGTCATCTTTGTTAAAGGACAGGAATATTTCCAGGAAGACTTTTTTAAATGTCTCAATGAATCAAACATTCTAGAGCTACTTTTTTTTCTGTCTAATAACATTTTAAATAAAGTGAGATAGAAAATGAAGAGATAATCATGAGAAGACCTTTCAAAGTGATTGAGCTGGCATCTAACGGATCTCTGAAATACTTTAGTCAATTTAACTCTTGGAATATATCCTAGATCTGTTTCAGACTGTTAAGCAGTTAGTTATATTTTGTTATATAACATAGCATTATGGAGAAAGATGGAAAACAGCATATATAAACCCATATATCACGACTCGTCAAGGTCTTTATTTCCTTTTTCAGTATATACCTATGCACTGCATAGAAAAATGAGACAAGCAGATTGTTGCATACACTTACATCTGCATTACCTGTACATAATATACACAGCACAGTCCTCAGAAAATATCTTAACTTAGTTCAAAGATAGAAAACTCTTTCCTACATCAACCCCTGTAAGATGTGATTTGTGGTTATTGATGACTGCACTCATGCCTAGTAATTTCATGTTGGCTACCACTGTGCTTTTACACTAAGCAGAACCAAACAGCACTTCAGGCATGGTTTTGCTTGGTCAGATTTGCCGTCTTCCTGACAGCATATTTCAGAAAACTGAATAATCCAGAAAATGTTTCTAAAAGGCAGTAAGATGATGCTTCCTGGGCAAAATGGTCAAAATTTTGCCCACTTCTAAGGTGGTTAGTTTTATTCATCTTCCTTCAGTTCTTTGGAAAAGGGCTGCTCCAGGACAAGTTCTCTGTTGAGCTGGGAAGTGGCTGCTTAACACATTGTTTAGCAGCAACAACAGTCACTCTACAGACTACTTCTGTTCTTGCCTGAGGTGGTCTGAAGGGCAAGTCCCAAACTTGTTTTTAATGAGAGTGAAGCTTTTTCCAAGGCTCCATGTATTTGTCTGAGGCTGTCCTGTTTTTATTTTGAGGCATCCTCCAGAAAGTGATCCATGTAACATAACCCAATTACATTTAAAACATAGAGCACAAATACATATGTGCCTATTGCTTGTTTTATTAAATATTTGGGACACTGTATTATTAAATACAGTAATAAGATGAAATTACAAAAAGGAAATTCTTCAACATCTTCTACCTAGATATATACAAAAAGAATGCTTATGGAACAATACATAATAGAACAGTAGATATTATTTTGATTTCAAATTTTGAATAGCAGGAATTTCAAATTAAATGTTTCTGTTCTGAAACCATTTTAAATGTTTTGTATGTAAAATAAATGTACATTTTAAAATAAATGAACATTTCTGTAATTAATTCTATATATAATTTTTTGTTTTCAGACAGTTTCACAGAACTTTAGAACTACCACTTCACATAATATTACCAGAAGCTTGCGAGTCTTTCGCAATGCACAGCTTTGGAATATGACATAAGATATTTTTATTTAGAGAAATAACTTGCTGTGTATATATACAAAAACAAGTCATAAGTATTGTTAAAATATGTTCTCAAGATTATTGCATTTTGCTTGCTTTTTGAGAGACAATTTTAATTGAGACAATTTTAATTTGAAAGACTTTTAATGAAAGAATAAGTAATCAGCTTCCAATAGCCTTTCAGCATTGCAAGACACACAAAATATAAATCTGATTGAGACTGCTCAAAATACAAAGCTTTCTCAGTATCTAAACGTGGGGCATAGAAGGGTTTTAAGCAACTGTGCTTCAAGTAATAATTCAAAAGAATGTTGCACTCTTGTTCTGAGGCTGTAACAAGAATTTAACTAGGTGAGCCCCTCCCTACAATTTTTTAGAGATAAAAGTCTCATGGATAAAGGTCTTAGCATGCAGCAGGTATGTCTGGAGATCAGTTAAAGTAATTTTAGACCAGCACTGTTTCTCTGTCCTTATCTCATGCTGTTTCCTTATGGTGTAAGCATATATGAAATATTACTTTGGAGAACAAATACATGGTCAAAGGAGATTTTTTTTTAAAATAGGCTTAGTGTTTAGTCATTATGATTCTATACATCTTGTTTTATAAATTAGTTTTTTTGCGGACTTATTTATTTGGGAGCAATGTGGGGCCTTTACATAACAAAGTATAATGAACTCTTGTGCTTTCAAAATAAAAGTATTCTTTGAGGAGTGGTGAACGAATATTTTCCTCGTCCTATGGTTATACAGAAAGTCATCCATAATGATGATCTAAATTGCTAAACAAAACATATTCAAGAATACTGATTTTGAAATATTTCTCTACTAAATAAGGGTAATTCTGTGTCTTTCCATATAGTTATTCATAGTATCAGAGAAAAAATTGCAAAGTAGTGTTTATGTTATCTTTCTTGTCACTTAAGTATGTCCATTTAAAAAATATATATATATTTCATGAATTATCAGCCTCAGTGTTTCAGGCACCTGCTAACAAGACAATGACAGGACTTCACATTCGTACATACTGGCGATAAATATAATGCTGCTGTGAACAGTTTTATATTTTAGGAAAGGATATAATCCTGCTCCCATTTAAAACAAAGATGAAGCTCACATTGATATCTGTTAAGCAAAAATTGTAATCAATTTGTGAAACTGATTTTTGTGAAATCTTTGTGAAAGCATCCACGAATGCTCTGGGAACTCAATATTTAAAAAAAAAAAAAAAAAAAAAAAGGGTCATATATATATCTAAATATATATATCTAAACATTGGCACCGATTTTTAAAATTTTTGATTTGCATATTTTGGAAATGCTTCTCTCACTATTTACACAACAGTTCATGAGGCAAGATAAATAATGTATCCTACATTCTGGTTCTAGCTGTAAGACCAATTTTTAAGTATTTATGCCAAGTATATTTACTTTTATCTGACTTTGATAAAGATTTTTCAAATAATTTGACAATAAATTAACAAAAAAGTTGCTTTTTTGTGTTAAACAAAATATTTCCATTCTACTTTTCCCTCTACATATATCAAACTCTTTTCTCCTTGTGCATATTCATGAATGATTCATCAAATGTCTTGCTTCTCTAATATTATCATAAGTGTATATCCTTGTTTGGTTTTCTGTATTCATACATATCTATTTATATATTTCTATATTTATAAATGCATTTTTCAGAAAATGTGTATTATTTGTAACAAGAGCTATGAAAGTTACACATTCCTGTTTTGCACAGGAAAAAATCTCAAGGATTCAATGAAAGCAATGAACTATTATAAAAACCAAAAACTAAAAGTAATAAACTATTATAAAAGTATAGGCCAGAAATGACATAAAACTCCTTAGGACTGGTGAACAGTAGTAAAAACGCGTATATGTATAGGAAACCTTAGGCTGGAAATATGTACATACAAAGAAATGTGTTCCTATTGCTTTTGTTTTCTGAAACCTTTTCCTCGTGGCTGGAATATTTCCAAGCCCAAACTCCATCTAGAAATGACTCAGCCATTTTTAAGTAGGAGAAAGAGGACAGAGGCAAAAAGGATTTTATTGTCCCTCACATCTCATATTTTAATGACAAAAGCATCACTCTTAATGATTGCTCTTTATTGTAAGAGATATAGATTTTGTGTGTAGTAAATTGGCTATATATTAAAAATGCACTCACTATTTGTAGCAAATGGGTGTTAACTCACCCATATGAGCCTGGTTTGGCTCATATTTTGTAACTGACAAATCCTTACCCAAATTCCAGACTGTGCATTGAATTTCAACAATTATGTGTGTACTCAGAATCATGTCCACTTTGCAATTTTCTTACAACTGAAAGATAACTGAATATGTTCTGCATCAAAAGAATTTAAGAATCTTTAAGCAACAACAACAACAAAAAAAAAAAAAAAAAAAAAAAAAAAAAAGCTTTTTTGGTTGCTCCTAAAACTAGTTTTATAGACCTTTTACTAGAAAATACATGCCTCTGAAGAGGAAACGTCCTCTGAAACGTTCAGAATTCATACCAAGACTATCAGAAGCTCTCGGATCAGAAAATGCCTTTTATTTTTATACAAAGAGAGTATCTGTAGAGAAATTTCAACTTTTTGGGGGAGATCAAACATGAAAAATGTTCTTGCTTTTCCATTATTCTTTCCAGTCCTATGTCAATTTGTTGCTTTGTCTTAGATACTAAAACAGATACTGTCATCAGATACTGAAACAGATGCCTGGAGAGTCAGGGGAGTCTCCATCCATGGAGACTTCCAGGACTTGACTGAACACAGTCCTAAGCAAAATGATCTGAGTTTGCCCCAGTCTGAATGGTGAACTGAATTGGGCAACCTTCAGAGATCCCTGCCATCCAAAATTGTTCCTCTATCCTGTGCCTATACTTTTTCTCTTAATTTCAAAATTTAAATTCCAGCTAATTATAGACCAACTCACAGAGGTTTTTTTTTTTTTTTTTTTTTTTTTTTTTTTTTTTTTTTTTTTTAATGAATATGTCAGGGAGACTGAATGAACAGCCTAAAGCAGCAATCAACTGAATCAACAACATTGTGGCAGCAATCATTTCCCACAACGACATTTCTTCTGTAGCAATAAGTACTTAGAGCTATAGAAAGAGAAGGAGGACTCATCATTTAGCAGACTCCTGAGTTATACTTTTACTGAAAATCAGCATGATCATTGTCTTACGATAATTATTTACACTCTCACAATATATTTAAAATGCCTACACTGATAGAGGCAATTTCATTTTCTTCAGTTTCCTATATCCCTGAAAGTGAACAGTTAGAGCATCAGCTGACCCAGAGATTTGGAAAATACAGTGTCATGTACAGTCTTCCAGTGCACCAGTAGATTGCAACAGCTTAATTTATTGTAGGCCAGGTGACCGCTGGAAACTGTATGTGCGCTCTTAGACCACCAAAAATAGAAGGTAAAACAATTATTGTAGTTTTCTTTCACTGAGTTTTTAGCCTACACACTTCATCTCTCATTTGCCGTAGGCTGAGTATGTGTGATGGACATTACAGTTCATATGTAGCAATTTATTAAACTTTCTGATATGTCTGAGTTCCTAGAGCAAAGAACAACCCATAAGACTCTGAGACTCAAGCAAGTGTGAGTCTTAATCTCTGCTTTACAGGTCCCTAAAATCACTTTGCTCCTGATTTAGTTCTATAACTTGAATCTGAGGACAGTACAGCATTTTTTTTTTCTTCCATTGACAAATTTGTACAGAAAGTACATTCCTTCCTTTTCCAAACTATCTAGAAGTAGGATATCTCTAGAGCCAGCTTTGCATAATTGGAATGGAACAGCATTTTTTCATTCAGGCCTTAAGAAGTTTGTTTGATATAGCCATCATACGTTACTCTATATGCAGTAAACAGTTCTGGTGGAGAGAATTTCCATGTGGAAATAAATTTGTGCTTGAAAATAAAAATAAAATGGAACATTTAGTAATACTAAAGAAGTATTTTCAAATGTACTGTAACCCACTCAATTACCTTTCAGTCAATGAGTAAGTAAATCACTAGATATATCACTAGGCTTCTAGCTATTGATTTGCTTGCTAACTTAACTCATAGTAGATGAAGGCTGGCCTTGAGCAGATCAGGGACTGTTTTTGCCATACTTCTTTAGATTATTGATCCACTCTATTTATCTTTAAAATAACTATGTATATATTAAGTAAATATATAATAATTAAATACATAGGAATATGTAAGTATATGCAAGTATATGAAAGGGTACCTTGATACAAACCAATTTTTGAAGTCTATTGTGCGTTCTTATATTCTCTACATGCCCAGTAGTGCAATTTTTGCTTACAAAACATTAGATCCAGCCATAATGGTACCATAGTCAAAAAAACTTGATTTGAGAGTCCTCTGGAGTCCCAAATCAGAGGTCACCCCTGCCAATTCACAGGAGAATGCTACAGGGATTTTGATAAAGAATCCACCCTCAGCAACAGATTTTTAATGTGTTCTAATACATGTTTAATGAGTGATGTCAGCCTATAGAATTTAAAAATAAAACCATACGTTGCACTTTCAAAAGCAGAAAGTCATTCATGGGATTTTCCACTATATTTTTTTTCTGATTTTCAGACACTGGAAGTTGAGAAGCATATACTGTTCTTCTCAGCTGCATAACTATCCCGCTAGCGATTAATTACTTAGATACTTCTGAATAAATAGGATATAAAAAAATGCCTAACAAAAGCCTAATGCATCTCTGATGATGGAACCCCGTGCTATGCCTGAGATGAATATCCTTTTCAATTTTTTTTTGAAAGACAAGCAGATTATTCAAAATTATGGCAATCAGATACGGCAGAGAAGAAAAATAGCGATATGCTGAACAGAAACCACTTAAATACTGTGAGTCTTGATAATACAATATTTCCACAACTGTTTCTGTTTAAAACTAATGAAAATAAACATAAAACATTCCCTTCTCCTCCTATCAAATTCATTACTTTGAGCGACAAAATGACAAAATGATTAGCTGTTAATAAGGCCCTGGTTTAAAAGATTGACTGACATTGCATTACTCATTTAATTTCCGCTTCTCCTATTTTTTTTCTTCCTCCCAGCACAGAGGGAATTAATATTATCACATCAAAGGCTTCACTTTAAAAGGGGGAGAAAAATCATTTAAAAGGACAGAGACTGTGATTATTCAAACTAGGTTATTTGCACCTTGTATATATGACGATATCATGGTACAACTTCATTTTGTTCAAATTGCTGTCAGTCACTAATAGAAGAAATTTGCTTCCGTTTATCAGCACTATTGTGTTCAGTCTGATTTGTGGGTGTGGGATGGGGGGTTCAGGGTGAGCATTAAGCATGAAATCTGATAAGCAGGATATGAACAGGGAGGAAGGGATGCACCAAGTGAAGGGAGACTGACTGCAAGTCCAACATGCATAATGCAAATTCTTTTCTCTCCCTCTTCCGTCTTCATTTTTTATTTTTTCCTTTCTATGTGTGTTGTTTTTATTTAAAGGTACAGATATGGACACATACACTAAAGTGCAAGCATGAGTCTCTGTGGAATATGAGTTTTAGCAATATGACTCTCTACTTCAGTATTTTATTTCTTTTCACTTTGATTCCTGACAAATTATTCCAGGGATGATTTAACGTCTAGAGATGTATGTCACATTCCATAAAATAGTTGTATCAGTGGGAAAAATTATGAGTGGCACAACCCTTGGCCTAGCAACAGCCAATGATCTATCAGCATTTAAGCCTTGGCAGATTGAATTATTCCCCTCTCTAACTGTAACTGTGTTAGGGCTTGCATGACAAACAGTCCACTTGTCAAATATTTACCCTTCCTCCTAAAAAAGAAAAAAGAAAAAAAATAAAAAAAAAATAGAAAGATTGACCAGGAGAAGAAGGGAGAATATAATTGGCAAAAGACCAACCACAGCATGAAATATGAAACATAAATCACTGGGGTCAGGGAGAGCAGAGAAACTTGGTTACTAAGGTTCCAGATGGATTAAATAACATACGTCCAGAGGGAGAGTGGGAAGGCAAGCACTAAAATAATAACAGAACACAGTGCTCCTTATGTTGAAAGGTTTGAAGACAAGCCTTGTTAATTCAGAAAACAGCAGAGTTAAATTAGTCCAGGTCCTTGTGAAAAGTATCCTTACCTATTATGTTAGAAAGATTAATTTTTACTCACTCTCTCCAATACACTGGCCACTGACAGGTGACTGCTGTGAATAGTTCATTAAAATGTCCAATTCATGGGAAATTTTCAAAATTTATAATGCTCCCCGTATACAACAAGGTCAAGTTCAATGTGAAAGGAAGAGGAAAAGTAACCAAATGAATTATTCACTAATTACCTTTTAAATACTTTTTTTTTTTTTTTTTTCCAACAAGTATTACCTTACTTTTAATGCCACTAGGTTTATAGCTGTAAATCAGAACAGGAGATCAGAGTTCAGCACACAGCCCTGTTTGCAGTGTCCTTTGGATGGAAAATTTTGATAATCTAAGACCATATGCTGTATTCTTTGGAGTAACTGCTTTTAGAAGATACATGGTGAGACCTTTAGCAGGGAATGTTACAGTTATGATAATTTTAATTAGGTTTCATGTATCTGGAATTCAAGAATATACAGTAAAGTCCAATAACTAATGCTGGTGTGGTTAGTACAGTGTATTATTAAGACTTCTGGGCATGTTCTGTGACAAGAACACATTGCTTATAAATAACTTCACATTGTTATGTGAGATGAAATAAAGTTGAATTGTTTTGTGAATTTTCTGCCAAAATGTTAAGGTTATTCCAAAAGTATTCTAAACACGGAAAAAAATAGTTCGCTTAGGCCAAGCTAAAAATTCCAGTGATTTTATATAGGAAACTCTGTAATCCACAGGATTTAAAGAAAGGATTGTTAACAATAGTAGGAAAACGGTGCATGTCCTGTGTTTCCTTTTGAAAAAAATTATCTATATTGTGTTGAAAAAATATACTTCCACATGCTAAATTGGGCATGATTCACCCCATAGATGGGCAAGCCCTTTCCTGAAACTGTAGTTTTGGGCTGTGCAGACTGCAACAGGTTCCTTAGTCTCATCATATCTCTACCACCTGCAAAACTCTTTGGCAAAGTGTTTAATTCCACTCCCAGTGTTTAATAACTTCCCACAGAAATGACAATGATTCTGGGTGTCAGTTTTTCCATTAACTCAACCTTGGGTCTTGAGAACCTCAAAAAGCTTGAGAAATATCTATAAAATGTTTTGTAGAAGAACAATGTTTTGTATATTTTTGGACACTTATGACTATGTGGAAGCACTGCAACACTGGTCAAAAATCTTACTGTCTTCTGAATTAGAAATAATGATGGATTGTAAGAACAAAAGAACTTGTGAGGATGAGAACTAAGTCAGAATGAGAAACAAGACAACACAGTTGTTCAAGTAGGACAAGAGCGAGGTGAAAATTAGTGGGAATGAAAAATAAAGAGAACAAAGGAAAGTAGGAAAAGAAAGATTTAAAAGAGATTCACAAGAGATTCATTTCTTAGAAGAGATCCATAGAAAGGTGAAGAGAAAATGTACCTACATCTTAACAGAGGGAGGAGAGAATAAGGAAGCTACATGGAAATTGCTGCCAGACTGAAGGAAAAGATTTCCAGGAATTTCCAGAGAAAGGCTGAACTTCATCGACAGGCATTGTGCTGTTTTCTAACTAACACCTAAATTAAAATAATACCATCCTCATAAATTTTTATTTAGGGATGGTGAAAGACCTTCTCTTGCAGAAGCTAAAAGACAGAAAGATTCATAAAGAGAACTGTGTAGTCTCATGTTTAGGGCTGCCCAAGAAAACTGGAATGGGATTCAACAGGCAGATTAAGATAGACAAATTTAGGTGCCCACAGAGGAGTGTCATGATTAAGGACCATCAGCTTTCTGAACCAAAGATACCCGCTATGAGGATGTATGTATGTGGAGCATGATGTGAATAATGTGAGGAAGAAAACCCTGCCTCAAAGAAATAGCTGTGGAGAAACACTTCAGGAGCTTTCAGTAACATTTATGTTTCTGAACATAAATGCAGGCACAAAGAAAGCTTCTGAAACTTTGTCTCCTTTCTAGCTGTCTGGCAATCTACATATGAAAAGATATGGGACATTGTATACGCAGATTTTTAAGCATTTATCAAAAAGTCTTGTTCTACTAAAGCAGTAATGCTAATGTTTAACAGTTTGATTTGAAGTTAATGAAAATATTCATACGATTTAGGTAAATGTTTGAATACTATATAGGGCCATCCTCAAAAGAACTGAAAAAGAAAAAAAAAAGAAATGAATTTAAAATCTTTAATATATTTTTAATAAAAATAATTAAATGCTATCTTATGGAAATTAACTTCTGCCAATGTTCTGCATAATTATGAAACAAAATTACAAATATATTCAAAAAGTTAATTGTTTGAAATGCATCCATCTTTTTCTTCTCTCCACATTCTTCTTTCCTCTGTGGCATGTCCTACCCGTTGCTTAGCAGTGGAATTCCTATGCAGATAAAGGTCTCAGGAAAGGGGATATGGCCCCAAACATCAATATGACATTTTCACCTAGGCAAGGGCAAGGATAAAAACATCATCCCCTATTTCACTTGACTGTTTGTACCCCATCAATTCAGTATCTAGCAGGCAGTTTTCAACATATCTAAGCAAAATAGTTCCTTTTCTGACTTTGTAGCGTTTCAAATATAAATTTCCACAGAGGCACAAAAACTGCCAAAAATTTTTGGAGAAAGAGATACACATGACCTGCCCTTGAGCATGAGAGAGCTTTGTTTGCCGCATATAGAATGTGAGGAATGAATTACCCACACTTTTACTTTCTGTTGATTCCTAACAAACACATGAATAATCTGTGTGCTTTTTAGGAAGGACAGGCCAGGAAGGTGAGGTGGTGGACTGGAATGTGCTCAGCTCTACTTAGCACAGATGAAGATCTGTGAACAGATGGATGGATGGATGAAGAGCAATTTGAGAGCTTATGAGTCAGCATTAAAGGGCAGGCTAACATGAAAGACATTGTTGTCGTTTTTTACTACAGACCACCTGATGAGGAAGAAGTTGATGAGGCCTTCCACAGACAGCTGGAAGTAGCCTCATGATCACAACTGGCCCTAGTTGTGATGTCTCCCCCTGAAGTGGGGGATTTCAACCACCCTGATATCTGCTGGGAGGACTACACAGCTAGGAACACACCATCCTGAAGGTTCCTGCAGAGCACTGCTGATAACTTTTTGACAAATATGAGATGTGTTCTGTTGGACCTGGTACTAAAAAGTAAAGAAGGACTGGTTTGAGATGTGAAAGTTGTGGGTAGCCTTGGCAGCAGTGACCATTAGATGGTGGAGTTCAGGATCCAGGGAGGAAGAAGAAGGGCAGTAAGTAGGATTGCAACCCTAGACTTCAAAAGAACAAATTTTTGTCTCTCCAGGGCCATACTTGGAGGAATCCCATGGGCAAGGGCTCTAAAAGGAAGTCGGATCCAAAAAAGCTGATTGATATTCAATATTCTTATTATATCCTTCTCTGGAATCACACAGATACAGCACTCAGTAGCTTTGAAAAACTGTGAGATTAACCTAACAGATGGTGTCCCTCTAATTTTTCCCCATCCAGCAATGGAGGTATTTGGACCTTCTCAGTGTTGCAAGTGATTAGGTTTCACAGTAAAAGGAGGTGGTTAATGTCCTGCAATGTGTAATATCCCATAATGGCCTGTATGTCTCATGGAAAGAGAGATCTGGAGCCTAGCTGGACACTTGCTTTATTATATAGCTTTTGTGATAACCATAGAACCTGTAGAAAGGCCCCATTTCTTAGCTATCTCCTCTTTCCTTTGCTTTTAGTTATTAGGCTATCTCCAATTTAGAACTAGAGCAGAGCAGGTTTTGCATCACAAACCTACTCCTCTCTCTTAAGGATCTGTCTATTCACAGTCCTTTGCTCCAAAAAAAAAAAAAAAGAGAAATGAATTGGGAGGTCAGTTTTATTAGCCTTCTCTGCCATAGCTAGACCCATTATTTCTTTATGAAAATTGTGTTTTCTAGAGCATCTTGGGGTTTATCCCCCCAAGAGGAAAATACAATTTCTGGAATTTCTTCCATGCTTTCTGCCACTGCAGAAAGGGAATCATTTTCTCAATAACATAAAAACTGTGAAAAATCTCTTGCAACTTCTCTATTCCATAAATATTTCTCAGAGAAACAAATGAAAACAATTCTTCAGCTTGTTTCAAAGAAAAAGCCCAGATCCTGTCATAGCTTTTGAAGCTCTTAGATTGCTGTTGAGGTTCTGGTTTCAAAGAGTCCTAAAGATTTATGAAGTCATGATGGACTCTGGAATTCTGTTGGATGGGAAAATTACAAGAAATGTAGCACACATTGACAAATTCAAATTATTTGGCATAACTTCTGTACAATTAACAGATATTTCTAGCAACTAAACTTCTATGAGCCTCATTAAATTATAATGGCTTTTGGCATTTTACATCTAGTTTGACAGTACACTATTTAGAAATCTGCTGTAGCACAAACTGCAGCTACTTTGGCCTGGAAGTTAAAATTCCACATTTATATGAGAAAAGTTACTCTTTAAATAAATTTATGTATACAAATATTAGTGAAAGACATACTTATCCTTGGCCTGATCTTTTCACAGATAATTTCATGAATCTTCTGTTTTGAAATAAGTAGAACAAAACATAATTTCCTTACCAAGGAACATCTGTATAACAGAAGTGAAATGTGGACCACCTATGAGTGATCAGGTGCAAAAAAAAATCTTTTTTTTTTTTTTTAATAATTGCTTTTATTTAAAATAAGTTAATAAATTAAAGCTTTTCTGACCTTCAAAACTAAGAACAGATTTTTTTTTTCTTTTGACACATTCATGCATGGATTTAAAAGAAGCAATGGGAATTTATTAAAAAAAAAAAAAAGGAATGATATTTGCATAAAAATGATGATTAGCTCAGCAGTGCATCCACACTCAATACTGCAACATCTTTCATCCAACATTCTAAAACCACCTATACTCAATAATATATGTACTACTTTGTATATATGCAGCTGAAATAATATTTGGAATACGTGTCTGGCATAACAGTAATAAATATACTTTGATAAACGTTCACGTCTCTCTTTTGGAAGTACTGCTTTCTAATAGCAGTATGCTCTTTGCCTTTTTAGAATGTGTTCTGGCAGGGTCTTCATCTGAATAGCAGTTTGAAGGCTGTTTGAAATATTACTGCTATGTCTGAATGACTCTGTATCAGGACTTTGCTTGTCAGGTTTCATGTTTCCCAGCACTGATATATCAAAGAGTTCAGGTCAGTAACACTTCAGTATAAAGTGAGCAGGACAGGGTCAAATGGAAACTCTGAGCCTTGCACCAAAATCAGATGGGAAAAATGTGAAGCACATTTAAAAGCAGCCGATTGGTTTTCTCATTGTACTGAATGTAGGTTTTTGTTGACATGGATAGTGCTTTTTTAGATTCAGATAAAAAGGTGATATTTTTCTTTCTTTTTTTTTTTAAGCATTATATTACCATCATTAAATTAGAAAAAAAAAATATGAATCAAAGCAGAACAGTTTAAAGCTAGAAAATCCTTTTTCAGTCTTGAAGCATCATAAGAGAATGTTGCAGTGGACTGATGTTGGAAAGAAGAGGCATGAAGGCCAAAATCTCACTCTCTGCCCTTTTTATGCCCGTCTCTGGACAAATTCATGTTCAAGTCTAGATGTAGTATCCACCTCTGATTCAAAGATCAGCTGTGCTGACTTCCTTTGCCACTGTCTCATGGTATGTTCTTTTAAAATCTCTCCTTATTTCAGGTCATGATTACAGACACTGGTTAATGATACTTTATCAGTTACTTTAGATACTTTATCTGCTTTTACAGATGGAGGCAATGTGGTTTGCCCAAGGCTGCCAAGCAAATAAGAAGCTGAGTCAGAAACAAAATCTGGATCTAGGTTTAAAATAGATCTGTTACTAGCAGACCAGCAAAGCAATCGACTTTTCATATTTATACTATTTCAGACAGTATTTGTTTTTCTAGCCTCATAACTATAACAATATATTATTGATTTACATATTGCATTCTGATCAGTTATTAAACACTTCACTGCAGAATGGATAATAAAAACCGTATAGATGGGCAGTTGTCATAAACCAAATAGGTATGGGTGATGACTTTTCTGCAAGGAAAATATCTCAGCAGATTGTAACTGATGCTCAGCAATTTAAGCAAAAAAAAAAAAAAAATCAACTGTTAGGACAGTAAACTCAAAAGACTGTACCTAGTACCCTTTCAATCTGTCCTCTATCCATACTGGTCTGGTGCAAAAACAAAACAAACATCCACATCTAAGCTCTACTGAAGGCGTTTTGTTGTTTTGTTGTTGTTGTTGTCTAATTATTCAAAGTAATTATCACTTTGCTGCAGTCAAAGGATAGAACTTCACTACAAATTATGAGATATCGTACACCATGAAATCAAGGTATTTTAAATGGGTCCATCTGAAAAAGGAGGCCTCAGAACACTATTATCTATGCTGTTTTTTTGAGTAGAAAACAAAGTGAGTTAAAACCAGAGAAACAACCTCTTTTCAAAACAGATGTGCATATGTGCTGAGGGCTGGCGTAATTTTATCCCTATTAAGAGACCTGTCTTTAGATCAACATTGCTTAGCCAGTAAAGAAGTACCTGACAGTGTATGGCATGCATCCATTTATATTTGATGTCTCTTAGCAGAAGGTTGACAAGAACTGCATAGGAGGTTAACAACCTTGCAATCACCACTCCCACCAGTGTCTTTCTTTCTCAACAAGAGGGACATCCATTGTGTTATAAGGAATAAAATGGCAGCCTCCCTTTTTTTTTTCTGTTAAGGTCAATACTGCTTCAAAGTCAACCTATCGCTTCTAATCCATTTTTTTTCAGTATTTATTATACGACTTCCTAGCGGAAAAAAAATACCACCTTCCTTTACTCTATCTGTGAGTCCTGCTTCTCATCATGAAGAATTTCAGAGCTGTTGAATGATGATAGGATACAGCGAATAAAAAAATGTCCGCAACAACAACAAAATAATAAAAAAGGGGAAAAAAGAAGTGAAAAAGAAGGTTTCTGAAGAATGTGAGGAAGATAAATAGGACTGATACTTTGTTTCATTGTCAGTAGCACTCTGGGATTATTTGAAGCACTTATTTATGCACTGTAAGCAGAACAATACTGTAGAAGAAATGATTAAATACCAGCTCTCTGAGCAATAGGCATCTTATTGTAGCAGGCATAGACTCACCACTGGGTGGTTTTGATAAAGGCAATATGAGTTGATAACTGATACAGTTTGCTAGGGAGTCATCTGGGGATGCTGACAGCTACTATGCTTTAATAAAATCATTAGAATGTAAATGTTTTTATTGCGAAATAAAGAGCCTCTAGCAAAGTTGACACTATCACTGCTCCCTCCACTGAATGAAAGCACCGATTAGCATTCAAATGATATAATGATAGTCTGGTTATCTTTATTAAAATTTTTTCAGATCGAGTCTTCATTTTGCATGATTGAGTTTTAAACAAATGCAATATTCAGTAGTCTGGTGAGCCAGTCTGAACACTCTTGAAATAATTAAAGTATGCCTTTTATTTTTTTAAACATGTGTTTCATAAGCAATGAATTGGATTTGCTATTTTAATATGACAATATCTAGTTAGCTTTGCATAAAATAGGGATGTTATAGCATAATTATTGAAAGGATACAACTTTTAAACATATGTTTCATAAAACCAAATTCAATTTTCTGAAATGTGACAATGCCAGTGAGCTACTGAAGTAATATCAAAGGAAGACTTGATTGTTTAGGTTAATTTCATGGACAATCTTTACTATATCAGAAATGATGGTAAATGGCATGCTTTGTTATATTTATTTTCAAAAGAAACACGGAACTTATTTCCCATAATGTTGTTTGTTAATTTGGGATTCAGATTTTTTGCTTGCAAAAAAAAAAATGAATCAGATTCTAACAAAATAGTTCAGTTCTTGAATACATGTAGCATGTGCTTTAACCTAAACTGGCAGAGGCTTTGAACTGTTGAAGAAGAACTTGAGGAAAACTGAGGAATAAAATAAATCATCTAAGTCCATTAGATTGTTCTCCACTGGACTTTTTCTCAATACTTCCTTTAGTTTTCTCTACGTAGGTTAACCTTTTTTTTTTCCTGGATTAACCAGCCCTACAAAAGCAAACTGTACTACAGTTGCCAGTAAGTACACATTATTGTAAGGAAGAATGTGTTGGCTGGCTTTTGGTTACAAAGAATCAAGACGATAAGTGATGAAACAAGTGTTCTTTTAAAAAATGTGTTCCCAAAAGAGCGGTAGCATCGATTCTATCTTCAGAGCTGTACTGACACACACACAAAAAATCTAAATAGCTGGCAATCTTGTATCCATTGTTTGAGGAATAAATGGATAGTATAGGTACATTCTTTAGCTCTTAACTACTCTTTTATTAAAGAGTATTATTATTATTCTTTTAAAAGATTCTAAAGTATCAGACATTTCACTATTACATTTCACTGAAGAAGTGCCAGAGAGGTAACAAAGCTAACATATAAGTACTCAAAAATATTAAAAATACCCTTTTAGCCTATATACATTAGGAAATATTGGCATGCAACACCGTGCATTTTTGCTTAATTTGAAAAAAAAAAATCCAGTTTTTGAAGGATATTGTTTTGGGGTGGATAATATATATGTGTGTATGTGTGTGTGTGTGTGTGTGTGTGTGTGTGTGTGTGTGTGTGTAATAAGCTGAGACAACTACAAAATTAACATTTACTTTGTATGTCAGCATGAACTCCATATGGCAGACCAGGTGAGACTGGCTAAGGAGTGAGACTGGCTAATTTAGTCTAGGAGAGGACTGAACCATTGCTGCAGTACCTGCTCTTGAGGAAAATGATGACTACATTCCTTTTTCTACCCAAGAGAACTGCTTATCACTTAGAGAATGAAAGAAACAGCTCAAGCCAGAGATCTCTTTCCCTTGTGTGTCAGATTTCAGACAGGCTATAGAGCGCCTTTCATAATTTTAAGAGATGATGGGCTGTGCACTGCTTTGTTCTAAAAGAAGGGGACATCTTGGGTAGAGAACCTCTCCTACAGAGAAGTGTAGTCAGAATCTGGTCCAAATAAAAATACTGAAGCAATCTTTAGAATTAAATCTGGCAAACATTAGAGTATTAAAAGTCTAAAAGAAGAAAGGTTTTCTAGTTTACAGAAATATACACTCCCACTCACTCCCATTATGTCTGATGAAACTCATTTGCAACACGAATTTATCTCAGAGCCATTTCAGCACACATTTCCTGAATGAACAAGGGAAATCTTCCCATTAGTACTCACAAAGTATTTGCAAGTCTTTTTGTGGAGTAATATACCACATCAGCACAACCTGTAGGGCAACTACACTTAAGTGGATAGTGGGCAAATAATGTTTTTAAAAAATTTCAAATTTCTCTGAAATAAACCAGATGCTTTTTCCTCTGATATACTTCAGTATACTGCAGGCATATACAGGCAGTAATTACACTTTTTTTGCAAGGAAATACAGTTAAGATGAATTTCCAGATTTTGTTATACAGCCCAGGTATTATACTATTGACTCAGAGAGGGAATCATAGAATGTGCTGAGCAAGAAGTCCTGTATAGAACTGAAAGAAGCCTTGAGGACCATTTATGAAACATACTATGAATTCAGCTGTAGCATGCTTTGTTTTTCTCACTGACAGGAAAATATTTGCAATTTTGGTAAAAGTAACACAGTCACATTTACTTTTGAGATTTACAAAAGAGTGCAGCCAAAGTGTACTGAAGAATTGGACAGACAAGAGTGAAGTCTGAAGCAAAGGAATAGCAGAGAAGTGCATGCAGGCTTGGGTGGATACAAGACTGCTTTTAGACCTATAACAAGAGGAAAATTATGGAAGATTTAAAAGCACTACTGCATCCTTACAGTATCATCATACTGAGAACTGCAGCATAGTTATTTTCTCTTCTTTGCCTTCAGAGAAAGAACTGCTGGAAAAATATGCAAAAACAGAAGCCTCCCCCACCACCATCATGCAACTCATCATCTATATATGTACCATCTGTATATCTATATGCATCCCCCACATTATAGAATTATAGTCATGAAGTGATAGAGAACAGAAGAAGGAAAAATGGAATGTATGAATGGTAAGAAATTCTTTGTAAACTGAGACTTCCAGAAGGAAACATGCCTGTCTGTGGCTCACTCATGAGTATTGCTCTTTTAAGTGAAATCTTCAGATAATGTGTACTTGTTTCATTTCAAAGATGAAGTGAAAGCTCATTTGCTGGCTTCTGACAGAGTGAGATTTTTGTGGACACATAGGCCTAAGCAGCACAAAATGAAGCTGGCAGAAGCAGTGGGGCATGAAAAAAAAAAAAAAAA
>VZSV01000169.1:320773-338815 GCA_013398735.1 Nothocercus julius | reverse complement strand
CTAAGCAGGGACACCTAGAGCATGTGGCACAGAGTGGCATCCTGGCGGGTTTTGAAGATTTCCAAAGGAGACTCCTCTCTGAGCAGCCTGTTCCAGTGCTCTGTCACTCTCACAATAAATAAGTTTTTCCTCATATGCAGATGAAGCATCCTGTTTTTCAATTCGTACTCATTACCCCTTGCCCTTTTGCTGGCCACCACTGAGAAGAGTTTGGCCCCATCCTCTTTATATCCTCTTTACCTCCCCTCAGGTATTTGTACATTTGTTGATAAGATCCTCTCAATATTCTCTCCTCCAGGCTAAACGGGGCCAGCTCGCTTAGTTTTCCTCATAGGATAGATGTTTGAGTCCCTTAATCATCTCCGTTGCTCTACGATGGACCCTCTCTAGAAGTTTCTAGAAGTCCCCTCTTTTACTGGGGAGCCCAGAACTGCACACAATACTCCAGGTGTGGCCTCATCAGAGCTGTACCTGAGGGGCAGGATCCTCTCCCTTGACCTGCTGGCAACACTCCTCCTGATGCAGGCCAGGATTCCACTGGCCTTCTTGGCCACAAGGGCACATTGCTGAGTCATGGTTAACTTGTTGTCAACCAAAACTCCCAAATCCCTCTCCATGTAGTTGTTTTCCAGCAGGTCAACCCCTAATCTGTACTGGTGTCTGGGGTTATTCCTCCCCAGGTTCAGGAACCTGCACTTGTCCTTGTGGAACCTCATGAGGCTCCTCTCTGCCCAACTCTCTAACCTGTCTAGGTCCCTCTAAATGGCAGCACAGCTTTCTGGAGTGCCTGCCACTCCACCCAGTTTTGTATCATTCGCAAACTTGCTGAGGGTGGTGCACTCTGTCCCCTCATCCAAGTCATCAATGAATAAGTTGAACAGCACTGGACCCCGTGCTGAACAGCACTGGACCTCCAACTAGACTCGGCCCCATTTATCACCATGCTCAGAACTCTGCCATCCACCCACAGAGCTCTGCCAGTTCTCAATCCACCCCCCTGTCCACTTGTAACCTGCATTTGCTGAGCTTCCCTGTGAGGATTTTATGGAAGATGGTGTTGAAAGCCTTGCTGAAGTCAAGGTAGACAACATCCCCTGCTCTATCCTCATCCAGCCAGCCAGTCATCTCATCGTAGAAGGTTGTTATGTTGGTTAAACATGACTTCACTGATCCTGGATCTTTCACTGATCTTCACACAATTGGTAAATCCATGCTGACTACTACTGATCTACTGCTACTACTTCTCCTCGATATGTCTACAGATGATCTCTCGGATGAGCTGCTCCATCACCTTTCCAGGGATAGATCTGAGACTAACTGGCCTGTAATTTCCTGTGTCCTCCATCTTGCCATTTTTGAAGACTGGAGTGACATTCGCTTTCTTATAGTCCTCCCACACCTCTCCCATTCTCCATGACCTCTCAAAGACGATAGAGAGTGGCTCAGCAATAACACCTGCCAGTTCCCTCAGCACCCATGGGTGCATCCCATGTGGGCCCATAGATTTATGGGTCTCCAGTTTGACTAAATAGCCTGTAACCCAATCCTCCTTGACCAGCGGAAAGTCTTCCTCTCTCCCAGTTTTCTCTTGTGAAAACTGTGTGTTCGGGCTCCATAGTTCATGGGAACTAGCCTTAGCAGTAAAGACAGAAGCAAAGAGGCATTTAGTAACTCTGCCTCCTCTGCATCCTCCGTCACCAAGGCACCTACCCTGTTCAGGAGCAGGCCCACATTTTCCCTAGACTTCCTCTTGATGCTGATCTATTTGTAGAAGCCCTTCCTGTTTTCCCTGACATCTCTTGCTAACTCTAATTACAAATGGGCCTTGGTCTTCCTCAGCGCAGGCCTGCATTCTCTGACAACGTTCCTATATTCTTCCCACGTCGTCTGGACCTTCTTCCACGTAATGTATGCTCTCTTTTTCTGTTTAAGTTTTCCTGAGAGCTCCTTGTTCATCCAGGAAGGTCTCCTGCCCCCCTTGCTTGATTTCTTTCTTGTAGGGCTGCACCGATCCTGAGCTTGGAGAAGGAGGTGCTTGAATATTAGCCAACTCTCCTGGACCCCTTTCCTTATAGGGCCCTGGCCCAGGGGATTCCTCCAAGTAGGTCCCTGATGAGATCAAAGTTAGCTCTCTTGAAGTCCAGGGTTGCAATCCTGCTTCTTTCCCAGCTTCCTACTCACAGGACTGTGAATTGCATCTCATCTCATGGTCACTGCAGCCAAGATTGTCCCCAACCTTTGCATTTCCCACTAGACCATCTCTGATTGTTAGTACCAGGTCCAGCAGCAGCCCTCTCCTTGTTGGCTTATCTACCACCCGCATCATCTTAATTGTTCTGTAGGAACCTCCTGGGCTGTTTGCTCCTAGCTATGTGGTCATCCCAGCAGATATATGAGAGTCACATTCCATCTTATTCTCTTATTCCTTAGCATGTGATCTCAATCTCTGTACCACAGATGGTTCACTGTCCAGGTCCTGTGACTCTCTCTTGCACATTTTCCTTTATTTCACTAAGATTACTGATGGAGTAATAAAGGATTTTCTTTAAGTGATATGGAACATGTAGCTTTTTCAAATCACCAAAGCATATTAAACAAGATACTGGGTGACAAAAAGGTGACTGGTACTAATAGTTCTGAATAAAGTTCTGAGCTTTATTCATCTCATAAAAGTTTGGGGGTGTTCTGGTTTTGTTTTTGCTTTTTGTTAGAGTACTTGACGCTGCTTACATATGATCCTGAAAAGGGAGAGGAGAAATTAGCAGGGGACTTATTTTGAGTAAGAAAATCAAGAGTGGGATTCACTCTTCATGAAGAAAAGAAATAACACAGATTACAAGAAAATGATTAATGCCTCCAGAGCCATATTGTCAACTTCTCTTCTTTAATCTTTACCTATCTCTTTCAATTGGAGTTTTACAGATATGTTTTACAGCATTGACTGAGTTATCTGCCTCCTGCTTGGTAAGTAGGTGGACAATTCCCTATCTGAAAGTGTCTGTAATTTTTATTACCAGCTTTTTGGGAAAACATCAGAAGTGACCACAATCTCAAAACACAAGGAAGAACACAAATTGGTAGAAAAACACAGCATAATAGATCTGCTCATATTGTGCTCAAGGGGACTCCAGGGACCACCCAATCCATACAAGAAGAATAGTATGAGGTAGATGGGACCCAGTATGATTAATCACCAGAACAATGCAGATTTAGCGCATTAGGTGAAAAGATAAATGTGTAAAACACTGTGTCAGAACCCATGGAGTGGTCCACACGGTAATTCAGGGTCAGTAATTGAACTCACTCTAATTATCCTGGGGAGATAATATTAACTTATAGTAGAGTGTGAAAGGGAGAGTCCATAATTCATCCCTCGTTGGGGCTGCTCATTGCATTGTGTTATTGAAATATGATGGCTCCATTTTTATCCTGTCATAATGACAACTGATGTGCTTATTTTCTTCCTCTGTGCCTCCAGGGGATGATGAAATAGTAAGCAAACATTATTTCTGGTGAGAGTACAGCACTTTATCACACTAGCTTCAGCTCTGAAAAAAAACATTCACAAATTTAGGTGAAGTTTCCTTTCCATTTCTCATTTCTTTGGATACAAACTTCTGGGTGAAATTTGTTGTAGCACAAAGGATACAGCAACAATGGTTTCTAGAAGCTAGAATGTGACTTTTTCCTTCACTTCTAAGTACATTTCATTCACATCATATCTTTTTACCCTTGGGACTCTCATTTATGCTGTTTCTCCAGTTTCTCTCATAAATATCAATGTTTTCATCAAACAGAAGATGAACAGAAATTAACCCATTGCAGAGAGCTTTCAGACATTCTACAGATACACTCCCTTAGCTTTTTTTATAGGTTCTCAAATTTTAATGTTATAATTGTAACCATTACTTAAAATCACATATATGACATTGCTTAGTCTTATCAAGAATTTTAAAAAGTTTTTTGAGCTTGAATTATTTATTTATTTATTTATTTATTTTAAATTATTTCTACATCAAGAACTTAATTTTTGCCAACTTTTTCTCCAAGTAACTTATCAGACTAATAAACCAATCAGGATTTCAGTCACAATAGATTTCTACTGCACATTTAATTTATTGAGATGATAGAGCACATTACAGGACATTTCTTTCTTATCCTTATGAGGATGTTCTTATCCTATCTGAGCAGAAAAGTAAAGGTAATGTCTTAGGAACATGGTCCGTTTCATGCTCATACACCAGGTCCTCACTTAATAATCTCATAAGACATTAAGAAGATACAGATGGAACTGGACAAAGAGAAAGTTTTTTTTATCATAATAAATTCAGTAATTTAATAACTAATTAAATAATAAAATTCAAGGACAAAGGGAAAGGAGATCAAACTCCAGAAAGGTGAATTTTTATTATTAAATATGTAGTGACATATTTAGCTAAGAACAGGCGATGTGCAGTGCACTAATGATGATGTTGATAAGAGATTGCTTTGTGGAATTATAGATTTAAATACTATAGGTTATAGAAAACATCATATGTTTTTGCTACTACAACACTTTAGATTTGATGATAAACAGAAGATACTTGATCTAAACAAGATTCGGATCTAACTCATAAGACAAATTGCAATTTGATACATAGAAACATTTGTAGGTGTTAATGAAGCCTGTTGTTTATTTTCTTCCATCAGTGTGAAAAAATAATGGCTTAGCTTCATACTATAATGGTGATGGAGTCTACTTTTTCATGATGACTTTTCAATGCGGAGTTATACTCCCTATGGAAGCCATTGAAGCTGTTCATGGTGCTTTGGCTAGCAAATTTCAGGAAGGTAGGAAAAAATGCCATGAATTCACAACAGCAATGCTCAGTCTTGGCAACACTCTCACTTAATTATTCTGGAATGACATGACTGAAATATTATGAAGGAAATCTCAAGCAACTGGTAGTCACACAGAATTGAGAATAAGGAAAAACAATTTTTCTAGAACAGATTTTTGTTTCTATCTGCTGGCTCCATGAAAGATCACACTGTGCCAAAAGTCACCAGAAGGATATATTGATGGGAATTCTAAATGTAAGATTTTAAAGTATGAGGCAGATAGGAGATTCTCAGATTGTTTCTTGAGATGTTTTTGACATAGGTCAACTAGATCTCTAGCAGGAAATGTGCAGGAGCCGTTCCAAGATGAGCCAGGCCAATAATCCCCTCATAGTGTATATGGACAGGGCCACTCAAAGACTTTTTGGTGGCAGATTGAGGGTGAAGTAACAAGTGACTTCAGCCCTATGGACGTGAGTTGTAGAGAATTTCTTTTTACTTCTTTCCTTTTATTTAGGATTACATTGTTTAAGAAAAATGAGGATGATATGAACAAAATATGATTCTTGTGTTCAAGTTCTGGGATTCTTTACAAACATTTTGTTTTGGCCCAAATGATACATGATTTTTTTTATGAAATCATCATTAAATTATAATACACAAATTATAACACACACAAAATGGATAGCTTCAATGACAGCAGAACAATGACTAAAGGATGTCAGGATGAAAAGAATTACGCAAAATTTGCAGAATCACCACTTTTTTCTTTTTTTTCAACAAAATGCTATTTTATTTGACAGTTAAACCTTATGCTTCTAGTACTGTATTGCTTTACATGAATTGCTGTCTGTTCTCTAATACTACATTATGATCTAATAAGACCTAATGAACCATACTGACAAATCTTTAAAAAACTATGACCAGCTATTCCTTTAAAAACACTTTTCAACATATATTTTTTAATCATCAAAAATATACTACACTGAAAAAAGTAAAAAGAATGTTTAATATGAAACATTAAAAGAAGATAGAATGCCACATCCTCATCAAATCTTGCCATTTGCTAACGGCAAGAAAAAGAAACAGTAATAGTAAAGGTGAAGAGTTAGATAGTGTTTTTTCAGTTTTTAGTAAACAACAACAGACTCATATTGTTCTTAATATTTATTATGCATAAACCAGGAAAAAATATGAATTTAGTGACAATGGAAGTTATTTTATGCAGATAAATTATTCTTGAATGCTTTTTTTGTGTGTGCATGAGTGTGTAATATTTGGATATAGACTATCTAAATGTAACTTCTTAGCACTTTAATTGCAATTTTAATGAGGTGTTTTTATACAGAAAAATATCTTGTACATAAATAATGTCTTTTTCTTTTCTTGCATATTTTAATGAAGATATCAAGCTATTTTTAAAAAGCTTTCTGACACTTTATTTTCTGATATGTAATGTCTTTTTATGCACATATAACTCTGTTTATAATGGATATACAAATTTTGGATATACAATGGATATACAACGTGCACACAGAGAATGTAAATCTCTACCACTATATATTAAAGAATATCTTAGCTTCCATTATTTATGTTTTCCTATGGCTGGATTATCTCATTTTAGATGAGATACATTAAAAAAAAAAGAAACAAAATAAATAAAAGCAAATATCCTTAAAGCTTTTCTAAGAATTCTTTTGAAGTTATGTACCCAGTTATAATAGAACCTTTCTGAAGCATGAAATAATTGCATGTAGCCTTATGTCAAATAAAAATGGTTAGAGTATTGAGTTAATTAAGCCACTATCTGTACCAGTGGCTGTATTCATCATTGGGTTCCTGATGTCTTTCCAAGTAAGTGGGCTTCTGTGCATGTCATCCGTATCTAATATTTTAGAAGTCCCAGAATCAACATTAAAAAAGTGAAAAGAAAAGCTAAGGTACTATTTTCCACTAGTTTTGTAGTCTAATCTGTTTCATCTTTTTTAAAATGATTACATTTACATTTACTGAGCCTTGTATACAAGGGATAATGTCAAAAAAAAAATTTGCTCTTTAATAAAACTTATCATACTGTCTGAAGTCTTGATTTATAGACACATGTGTTGTCACTTCAGCTGCCTGAACCCTTTCGTTTACTGCAAGAGTTCCAAGACAGGTCATGATATTTACACTATGTCAGAATAATAACGTCAGTAGGATCGCATGCCCTGACAATAGCTTATTTTTCTCATTTAAGTAATGAGCACTATTGGTGGAAATTGCAGGCTGAAACTGTAACACACCAAGGATGGTAGAAACACAACTGGGCAAAATATTAACAACCAATACTGACATGAATCATGACCCCCATGCTCTAATTTGCTAGCCGACTATGTTTCACTAGCCTCTTCAAAACAGCATCAATCAGAGTCCAGACTATCACGAGAAAGAAAATAAAAATATTTTTCTTGTACCATTTCTGACAAAAGGATATTAATTCTAGTGAGTATATGTCTGTATGTGGTGATGCTTTTTTCTCATGGCATAATAAATGAGATGCTTAGTACAATATTTTGTACATTATCAGAAATAATTTATAAGAAATTAATATTCCTATGGCTGCCTAAAAAAAATCCTCATCGACTCCTCAAGAATTATACCTCCTGAAGCAACTCAATATACTGCCAAGCTATTTCAGATCAGTGTGAAATGTAAAGGTGTATAAGTAGAATCAGACACACTCATGTATAATTAGGATTCAGAGCATAGTATCACCATGCCAAAGCCCATTTTGGCCAAAGGACACAAAGGCATTGCTAAGTCTACCTTTTCAGTGCCCAGTCCAGTAAAATCCAACCACCCAAGCTAGGACCTAGTATTTTCCTTCCATAATGAAGGGAAGAGATGAGTGCACAAGACTGACATTCCCAATGTTGCATGGCATTTTGGGGAAGGATATAAAGCCATATAATAAGAAGCACGGTTCAACACATCTAAAGAACTGAGACTAAAATTCTTTCTTTTGTCTCCTGTATTGTGTGTGCCTACATATAAGTGCCTCTATGCACTTACCACTTGCATATGAGTTATTTGTTGAGCAGCTGCTCCAACTCCATGGCCTTTGGAGCAGAGTGCAGCATTGCAGTCAATTCGCAGATTCCCACTTAGGTGACACATTCTGCCTAGTATCACCAGTACTTCCCCGTTATATGGCACACAGCATGAGTAAGCTAACCTAGTTTTCATTCCGTGCACACTTTCTTCACACATCTGAGATCAATGAAAAATTCACAATCCAAAGAAAGTTTCCATCTGTCCATCTTTCCTCTGGTTTTGTACTCATAAGAAAAGGCCAGATGTATTTCATATCCCTTTTTCTTCCCTCTAATGAGTTCAACTACCAGTTCCCTCAGTATATTGAAGTATTCCTGCTTGATTTATTTTCTATGACATTTCCCCTCTTCATTTCATCAAGGTCTTGAATACAGTCCCTTTGTGGTCATTTCTGTAAGGCTATCACTATTAAATTCTTATCCAGTTTCTCCATATTGTCTGAAATCAATTCTAACCTGTTCTATCATTCCCTCAACTTTTCCATAGTTTTAACAGCAAATTCTGTGTTCCAATTCGGCAGCTCCTCACCAAAAAAATCAAATCCACTTGAACAGCTTTAGTTTTTGGACTGTTGTAGATCCCAGTCAGATAGCTCCATTGTTCTTTCCCCTGTACATCTCTTCTCGGAGATTTTCAGCAATCTTTTCTCTTTTTATTTTCTCTGTCTTGGCCAGTGCATGCATCTTTGATCTTAAACAATACACTTCCTTCTTTTCACTGCATGCCTTCCTTGTACAGACTACCCCTCTTTTATTTTAGTATGCCAGTCATAGGGATTACCTATGATTACCTAAAGACATGGCACTATCTTGGCTTTATTATACCAGTTAAGCCATAAACTTGACCATCTATTAAAAATTCCAACCCTTCTTTCCTCCCATATTTCTTCTTGTTATTTCTTAAACTGTCCTCCTCCCTGCCTTTTTAGGATCTCTGTAGAAAGAGTTCTATCCCCTTTACCCTTGTTACAAAACCCTGGGGTTTTATCCAGGTTACTGTTTCTTATTGCCACTAGGCCATTGGCATTCTTTAGTTACTTCTTCTAAATTTGTTAGTCCTCACCTAAAGATATTGTCATGTCATGCTTTCGAAGATAGGCTTGAAGGACTATAGGATTTTACCCCTAAACAATTATCAACTAGGATGCTAATATTCCAGAGATTATTCCTTTTTTTTTTTTTTTCTTTTTTTTGACGGGGGAAGAGGGGAGTGTGTAAGTAAGTAGTGGGGGTAATTATTTATTTTGCTCTGGGATCTATATTCCCAAAGTCCTTCCATCCTACTTTCTACCAGATATTGAAATCATTCATATGAAATTCATCTGAATTCATATGAAATTTTAATTTTTGCTAAGGTTCAACTACTTCATACTGAAGTTTCTCCAGATTATTTAGACACTGGCTATTCCTCCCTTCATGCTTTATAAGATTTATAAGACAGTATGTGTTTCTTTCAATACTTAACTCTTTTACCTTAGCGTTATAACCAGAAAAGACTGCATCCAAGTGAGAAACTTCTGCTTTCAAAGAAATCAAGTTCTAGTTACTTATGCATATTTAAAGCAATAGGAATACACATGCCTAGGAATACACACACACACACACACACACACACATATATATATATATACACACATATACGTTTCATATATATGTGCATGCATTCGTATGGATGCACTATTACCTACTGGAATTATTATATATTTAATTCAGTTTTGTATGTACAAAATATCTTATGTATAATATCATGTGTATATAAAAAAATACATTAAAATAGGCTGTTGTATCGTAAATTTACACAATCATTCAGTATTGCAACTAGAAAATTATTTATGCTTTATTTCTTCATTGGTGTTCCTTTGATACCACATTTTCTTCTAAAAAAAGCAAACAACACAATAAAATAATACCAACATATAAGCATATAAACATAAAATTATGAATTACTTTGCAACATAATCATTGTTACTTGTAAAAACATTTCCCCAGTGTATACATCTCTAACACTGCTTATGTAAATTAGTGTATGAGCTATAAATGGTATATTAGACCAGATGTCTAAAAATACTATGAAAGAGGATTTTTTTTAAAAAATGTGTCTTTTTCTGTTTTTATTTTTTTCGTAAGTTCATCTCCAGCCACAAAATTAAAACAGCTTTCTAAGTAGAAGTCTTTGAAAAGATCAACCAGAACAATACTTGCTTTATACAGGCATAAGCTACAAGATCATCACTGATAAAATGATGGAAGATGGTAAGACAGATGAAAAATAATAATGTTTAGTGGGGCAACAGTTATTTAGTTTTGATTATTTATTTATTTTTGATGCCAGCCAAAGTGCTTGCTTTGTCTTTTTAGTTTAAGACATTAAAGAACCTGATAAAACTTACGGGAAGTTATAGAGGTCATAACCCTTCATGATGACACATGCTGTCTCTACAGAATGCTATGTGTTTCAAAGGGTTTACAAAATTAGAGACTTTTTGGTGAAGTTGATGACAGACATAGTTCTAAAGACAAACTTCTGCAGGAAGGCTAGAAGTGTTAGCACAAAGGGCTGGCATAATGTCAGAGGTACTGTCTTTTACTACATTTGATGTTGTGTCAGAAGCATTTGACATGACTTTTTCACATCTTCACTCCTCTAATAGCTGGGTTCTGATGAGATATAGCAACTTCAATTTCCAGCCTTCTTTATTCTTTCTCTTACTAAAGTGACAACATTTCTGACAATATAAAGCGGAACCCACTCATCTACTTAAAGTGAATCCAAATACATGTTCATACAGAAACTCTGACAAAGTAATTAATGCTAAAGTAAGCAGCTATCAAGAAAGTCTGTCTGGGTAGGAATGCTTCCAATTGATCCTTTTAATTTACTTTACACTTGTATCGACTTAACCTTCTTTAATCTATTTATCTATCAAAAAAAATAATGTTATACATTGTGACTTGGATTTTGCATCTAATAGAAATGTCAAAACTCAGGAAATATTAAAATTATGTGACTTAAATTATGAACTTTTATAATTTATAACCTACAGAGCAACGTCTAACCTGACAACTTGGTTTAAGTATCTGTTGTCATTTAGGAGTGTTGTTACTTAAGCAAAATATCTGGTCACACTGTCAGACCTTCAGCTATCTTCAGCTGAGTTTCTAACTTCATCTGAAAACTGTAGTAGAGATAAAAATATGGCAAACCTAATGAATTCTTAAAAGTCTTGGATACTTTTCTTCAAGCTGTATGATGCTGGCAAAGTTCTTGGGTGGCTGGTTGGTTACTGTAAGAGACTGCCCACTAAGCATTAAACACTGTCAAAATGCAAAATGAAGCCAGTTTACTTCATTTGGCATGAAACTTTTAAAGCTATGGTCTAGGGAATGTACTTTATTAGCTTATCACTTCACCTGTCACTTCAAACTATATGAGGCATTTGCTAGAGAGAGTAATTAAACTGAAAATTATCAGAGGATCATTTTAAGAAATGATTTAAAAACAAGGGAGAAGAAGATGGTATAAGCAAAAATTATTTATATAGCAAACCAGATCTACTCTATTCACAATTATTAACATTGAAATCTCTCAGATTTCACAGATGTGATCAATGCAGTTAATATAAATAAATATTTTACTCATTGTATGTGCTCTTTTATGGACATACATTTGTGATTTTCAAGAAAGTGATTATACATTTCCAGTGTTTTTTTTTTTTCCTTTTTTTATTGCCTTTCTACTTTGAAATAAGACAATTCAAATAGGAAAATGATGAATAATGCAGAACATTGAAATGAAAAGACACAGAAAAGCTTGGAAAGGCCTATTTCAGACAATTCCAGGTTTAAATGTTTTCCTCTCATGCAGTAATCCTTTTTTTTTTTTCTTTTTTCCCCACAGCATCATTGAATAGTTGGGGTTATAAGGGGTTTCTGGAGATCAGCTGGTACAAACAGAGCTAGATCAACTCAGCGAATACTTGTGGGTTGTACTGGGTTACATTTGTCTTCTTTTACCAGTAAATTCAGCTCTGGATCTTAGGAGTTTTTCAGACGGATCTTCTGAGTTTTTCAGCCAGATCTTCTCAAGAGTTCTTTCTAGTACACTGTTTTTTGACCTTCACTTAGGATGCGCACTTCCTGCACATCCCTATGTTCAAGTGAAGATGTTTCACATTCAACTTTTCCCATGTTGTCTTTAGGTTGCTTTAGAGTGGTACATTTGGCAGAGGCCAAAATTGACAGTGACACACAAATGCATCTTTAATTCAGTGAGTCAGGCAGGCCAACTTTTTTTTTTTTTTTTTTTTTTTTTTTTTTTTTTTTTTTTTTGACAAAATATGCTGGATTTGTATAATTACACAATTTTATGCATACAATAAAAGCTATTTCACTTAGGTAAATCAGATATTTACAGGTGCACATGAAAAGCAGAAATTCAAGGTGGAAAGTTTCAGAAATACCTATGTAAGCACTAGAGGATACAATGGGACAAGTAGAGGTATCAAATCATGTTTCAGGAGGAACACAATGGCTGGAAGTAAGAGTCTTGGAAATTGAAAGCAGAAAAGGAAGATGGAAAGATCTTTTTATTCATGACTTCGTCCAAGATTCTATCCACCTTTTCCTGCCTAAAATACTGGGGCTTATCCAACTGCAATGTATACAAGTGAATAGTTATTTTTATCAAATAACATGCCTGAGCGAAAAGAAACTGCAGCATATCAGTGAAATTCAGGTCTTTCTTCTATGCTGCATGCACTTCTGTAAATGGCAAAACTCTTTCTGTTCATTGCATATCCCGGGACAGGAAATTTCAAAAGTGTATATCAAGAAAGACAGCAAAATGATTATTTATGTGCTTTTAACTTCCCACCAAAAAGAGTATACTTGTTCAGCAAATTGCTGCCAAAAAAAAAAAAAAAAATCAAAAACAAAAACCCAAAAGAGCAACTATGAAGGATGAAAGATATGAAAGATGGAATAATATTTATCACTGTATTAAATTTATAATATCCAGGCACTATGTCATGGTAACAAAACCGATGATATAATCATTATTAAATCATTTGATATTAGACACCATTAATATAGACAGTAACACATAAAATAAGGTGTTCAGGGTTCTGTGACAAAAGATGTCTATTTATGACTAAGAGCATGCTTAGAACATCTAGAAGATTCTAGATTTAACACTGCCAGTTGTACCATGTTCCCTTCAAGTCAGAAGACAAAACAGGAAAACTAAATAATCATGTGTGGCATTTTTATAGATCTAGAAATTTAAAATATTTTTTATGGAATCAATTAGATAGAAGAATGGTAAGATTCCAAAAGTTAAAAGATAGTTGCACTTGATAGCAATATACTGCTTTTTGTTGCAAACTGGATGGTGGACAACATTAAAAATGTAGACAAGTACTCTTCAGTCTGTATATAGTCAGTATTAATAGGGTCTGGTAATATGATGATTCATAAAATATGGGACTGAGCAGTCACTAATATATCAGCGACAATGTCTTCTGACATTCTGTATGAAGAGGCAATGTAATTTGGATGAACTGGCTGGCAATGTAGCTTTCACTATAATTTGAAGAAATGATTTACATGTTAAAAATACTCTGTGCACATAGGAATTTAGTCGGTTATATCTAGCAGCAGAAACAGAAATTAGGCTCTTTTGCTTCTATCTGCTTTATGCACAGAACATTATGAAAAATGCTGAATTCGAATTCTCGATTCACATGATATTTTGCAAATAGGATTTTCCAATCAGAGTACTGCTATAAGCATATAACTTGATGCCTTGCTGCTATTGAAAAAAAAAAAAAAAGAAAAAAAAAAAGCTCAGAAGAATATAGATACTCCCAAGGCTTGTGACTAAAATATATATATTTTTTAATTCTGGTAGTCAATTAAAATAATTTAAAGGAGTTTAATTAATGTTGACTAAATCCTTAGAGTGCACATGTGCATATAGGCATATTTACTTGTCTACAGGCACATTTATGTATATGTATATATTTGAATATGTTTGCAAAGGATGAAAGCTGACTCTGCCAATATGATGGGTTTTCTTAATTATTATTTGAAAAAGAAAGAAAAGAGCATGACAGATTTTTTGAGCACTACTGGATTTACACAGATATATGGAAGTCAAAATCTTAACAGTATCTATGTAGTAGAAACCCCGCTTCACAAAAAAAAAAAAAAAAAAAAAAAAAGCCTGCTAGATCTGATCAGCTCTGCCATATTTTCTGAAACTCCATGAACCAGAACAGTGGGTTAAAAGGAAGTTGACCTGACACATCCAGGCAGACTGATAAACTGACCTGAAAGCATTTCATCTTGCAGCTGATGCTAGGTGAAGCATATATGACAAAGTGTAATGGCTGCAGGGTAATGGAACACCTGTAAGGACTCAGCATTCACTGGCTCACTTACGTGCTCTCTCCTGTTTCCCCTCACATGTGACAAGGCTCTTCTCATAAGGCTGAGATTTGCAGGGAAAAATCATGGCTTGGCATATGTGAAGCAAGAGCACTATGTCTTTACATATATGTCTTAGCTTTCCTCAAGAAAGCCAAAATCACAGCAGTCTTCAAAAAGGGCAAAAAGGAGAAGCCAGTCAACCTCAGCTCAGTCCTTGGAAAGGTGATGGAACAACTCATCCTGGATGCTGTCTCTATGCATGTGGAAGACAGAAGATGATCAGGAATAGTCAGCATGGATTCACTAAGGGGAAATCATGCTTAACCAATCTGATAGCCTTCTCTGATGGAATGACTGGCTGGGTAGATGAGGGGAGAGCTGTGGATGTGTTCCACCTTGGTTTCAGCAAGGCTTTTGACACTGTCTCTCATACCAGGGAAGTGGTGGAGTCACTGTCCTTGGCAGTGTTCAAGAACATGTAGATGAGGCACTTAGAGACATGGTTTAGCAGGCATGGTGGTGATGGGTTTAGGATTAGACTTGATGATCTTGAAGGCCCTTTCCAAACGTAATGATTCTATGATTCTAAGATATCCTCATAAGCAAGCTCAGGAAGTGTGGCTAGATGAGTTTCAATTCATCAGTCAGTTCATTTCACAGTGAAGTGAATTACCGTCTGAATGGCAAAGCCCGAAGGGTTGAGATCAGTGGTGCAGTCTAGGCCTGTAGCTAGCAGTGTCCTCCAGGGGTCAGTACTGGGTCCAATCCTATTCAATTTATTCTTCAGTGTCCTGGATGAAGTGACACAGCGTATGCTCAGCAAGTTTGCTGATGATACAAGACTGGTAGGTATGGCTGATACACCAGTGGGATGTGCTGCCATTCAGAGGGACCTGGACAATACAAACAGCTGGGTGGAGAACAACATCCTGAAGTTCAACAAAGGCAAATACAGGGTCCTGCACCAAGGGAGGAATAACCCCCTGCACTAGTACTGGCTAGGGGCTGACCTGCTAAACAGCAGCAATGTGGAGAAAGACATGGGAGTCCTAGTGGACAACATGTTGGTTATTAGCCAGCAATGTGCCCTTTTGCTCAAGAAGGTCAATGGTATCCTGTTTTAGATTAGGAAGAGTGTTGCTAGTAGGTCAAGGGAGGTGATCCCTGCCTCTACTCTGAGGCCACATCTGCAGTACTGCATCCAGTTCTATAAATCAGAACAACAACATTGTCTATTCAAGTATGTTTGTTATTACAATATAAATACTGAAATCATATATACATGAGTTCTGCTGGGGCAGAACTCAAAACCTATTTAATGCCAAATCTTTTCTTGATATTAAATAATATGATAAACCTAATACTGTTTGTGTCGATGAAATAGCAAAATATATTGCTCCTGTGAGTGCTCCAAGAAATTTTCCTGTTTTGCAGCCTACAGGCTAAGTGGATAGGTAGTTTCCTAAGAGGACAAGTTGTGCTGAAGACACAGAGAGGGGTTTTCTGAAAGGAATGATCATCTTGTAAGGAAGAATATGCAACTACCTCATTGACATTAACCTTTTTTGCCTTGCCTTCACTAGGAATCTTGGACTGACATTTGCAACAGAAATCCCATTATAGCAATGCTGCTCACTGTAAAAAAAAAAAAAAAAAAGTAGTAATTAACTTTATTGAATTGGCAGTCATTTTCTGCTCCTTTACAATTAATCTTGCCAAAATTTAGTGACATTGATAATGTGAGTCCTACCAGGAAGAACAAGGTTTCAAGGACCAGAGCTAAAATGAACAGACCTTATTGAAAAAGTTCTACCAATTGACCGGAGTCTTTATTACTGCTTTTTTTTCACATAAATAATATCCATTTAGTAATTTATTACACATAAAATCTAGAAAAAGTACTAAATCAGGAAAGAGAAATTTACAAACAAGTTGTAATGGATGTGGTGAAAGCAGCAGCAATTCGCCACGTATATCAGAAGGCTATTTGAAACCAGGATTAACAGATTATCTATCTCGGTCACATCACATACACATGATATATATTATGTAATGTCAGTAGTTAGATAACCTCATCAGTGATGGCTTAAGAGTCAATCTATGTTCAGGCTTTCTCTCATGGAAAGTAATTTAAATTGAGTTTCCTGCAAGATGTGGTTACCTAATTCCTGACTTTCTCAAAGGAAAAATGGATAGCAGGTATTTCACAACATGCCTATTTTGTCACACACATCTACTATAATGTACTTTCATTTTCCCCCAAAATGGCAACTAAAAATCAACAATAATGTTGCGAGCACCAGCAGACAGCTGATTCTGTGATCCTGAAATCTGACTAAACATGTGTTTCTCATTAATGAAATAGATCTATGGAGACCTATAAAATAAGGTGTTGAAGACCTAGATCTTCTCACTTAACCAACATATATTTCCTGGGCAAAGGTCAGGGGGTAAAGGTGAACATACTTGCCTGTGCCATAGTGTTCTTCCTTGTGCCCATTCTAGAAAATAAAGCCTTATTCAGGCTGATTTTCTTTTTTCTTCTTCAATATGGAAAAAGAATATTCTGTAGGAGCTCTGATAGGCCCCAAGTGAAAAGCAGCTGCAGTCTTGTCACCTTGAAGTGTTTTCAAAGGCATGATCAGAAGACAACAGTAGTTCCGCAATTTTTCTGAAATTTATTTATGTTTTCCTATGTATTTAACATAGGAAAGGTAACCTTCCAGAAGGTTATGGCTATCCTTGACTATGGCAAAATAAATAAATGAGTAAAATAAATAAATACAAATGAAAAATTCCAGAAAGATAAATCTGTAGGATAGAGCTGTCATTGATTCTTGGCCTAACAACATGAAGGAAGAGGTTCCTTATGGCATTACAAGCAACTAATTAATTAAATCCTACACAGTAAAATGAGCATTATATGCATCATTTAAAATACAAAACATTTCAGATTCAGATCACACTTCTGTTTTGGGGGTCTTGTAAGGTATTTTTTACCTCTTTGTTTGCTTGTTGTTTTTTCATGGTCTTTGATATCAGATGGTTCTTTCATTTTGTCTGCCCAGGAAGCAGGAAATAGCAAAATGTCAGGGGAAGGGTTGCATGTTATTATCCAGGAAAAGAAGGCTGTGGGATTGTAGGGAACTGTATGTCTTATGTTATAGCTCATCATGTTTTTCATTGAAATATTAAATATATATATATATATAGCTATGATTGTAGAGAGCATAAAAAGCCCAGACAGCATAGTGCCTGCCTGAACACAAAAATAGAAGCATTTAATTTAGTTTAGACATACTCACATCAGTAGATCCTGTCCCAAAAAAATATATCCTAATTTCATGATTCTGAGTGTCTAAGCAATTTCTCTTACTTCTCCACGCACTGGAATTCCACTGATAAATAATCGTATTGCTGTGGAAAGATGACAAAATTTCCTGATCAGATTTGAGCAAAGCACCTCTTCAGATTACAAATAGTAATATGTTGTGTTATATCTCCCTTTCACTGATTTGTGCCTGTGAAAAAAATCGCCACTTGTCAAGATTCTCAGAACTTCTGGAGTACTGTGTCCAGTTCTGGGCTCCAGAGTACTAGGGGGATGTGGAACTGCTGGAGAGAATCCAGCGCAGGGCTACAAGGATGATCAGGGATCTGGAGCATCTGCCCTGTGAGGAAAGGCTGAGAGAGCTGG
>VZSV01000169.1:295488-320408 GCA_013398735.1 Nothocercus julius | reverse complement strand
ATTCTATGATTCTATGAACTTGCAGCTGCAGCTTCACCTAACTGGACTTAACAATCCCCCTTCTTGTCTGAATGAGTCCTTTCCATTATAGCACAGAGTAAACTGGGCAGTCAAACTAGGCAGCCAAATATTCAAGTTCATCTGTACATAGAAAATGTACATTAAAGATGCAAGGGGTACCATAGGTCATTTTTTTTTCCACATCAGCCAAAAGTGATCAACCAAAATATACTCTAGACACTGAAAGATTTATTTTTGGTAACATAATACCTTTTGTGTGTTTGTGTGTGCTTGTGTGTGCTTTTACAGGAAAAGTAGCAGAAAAATAGTGGCAGAAGCGTAACAAATGGATTAAAAACTGTTAATACTTTTAATAGCAGTAGTAATAATTTAATACCATTAATAGCAATATTATTCATTCTATTACTGCTAGTAATAGTATTGTAAAAAGGAGAAAATGGAGTTATGAAAAGATTTTGCTCAGTGCTACTGCTCTCAAAATGCCTCTTCTTGGAGCATATATAATGTGTTTCTTCTAGTGCCCTTCTTTCAGAGGGCATATATGTGATACACTCATACACAAAAGATAGCATACAATTTTTTGAGCACTAAAAAAATCTAGAAATTGAACAATACTACAAGTATGTTCAATTCAACAAAACTCCATATGCTTAGTTATTTGAGTTAGCCACAAGCCCTTATTTTGAGCATTACTACAACAATGTGTTCTCATTTTCCCTGTTTACCCTATTAGGTGTGAACTTGAAAACATACATAAGGTGTTAAGATGTAGCATATATATTAGTAATTTTTAATTAAATTTTAATTGTTAAGAAAGTTTAAATAATTGAGCAACTTTGATAGACTTAGAAGATATTTGTAGTACAAAATTTGAATCTAAGAAAATTAAAAAATGTGTTTATTTTCTTCCTTGTTAGCTCTGTTTGTATTAGCAATAAATGGCTGCAGCAATGCCCTTGAACAGAAGCGTACATTTAAAAAATAAAAGCATATATCTTTCAGTTATATCTGTACTCTCTGTGAGCAATTTGATACTAAATGTTTTGAAATGCTAAAAAAAAATTTGTTTGCAGACCTTCTGATCTGAAACACAATACATCTTTGAGGACAGCTATAAGAAAAAGATAGTTTTAGAGGCATAATTAAAAAAAAAAAATGCAAGCTATAAACAGTAGCCCCAGAGGTAAATACAAGCAAAAACTGTTGGACATTTTTGAAAGCTTTCCAAAAACACATTTCAAGTTATAGTGTGTCTTTTTATTTCACAGTCTATTAGAGTTTCAGTCACCTTTCTTATTTCTCTCTCAGCTAAATAGAGAATGTATGCTGGATTATTCTTACTGCAGTCTGTGATTGATTTTTGAATAGAATCATAGAATCATGAGATCATCTAATCCAACCCCCCCCTGCACATGCAGGGTCAACAAGAGCATGTGGCACAGGACTACGTCCAAGCAGGTTTGGAAGATCTCCAGAGAAGGAGACTCCACAGCCTCTCTGGGCAGTCTGTTCCAGTGCTCTGTAACCCTCACTGTTAAATATACATCATTTTCAGGTCTGTAGATATTTCTACTTTAGAAATATCTACATACAGTAGTAATCCTGGGATTACTGTAGTTAGTTGAAACTTTATTTTGTTTTTGAGGGCAGAAACAGACTTTATTGTGTATAAACATTAAAAAAAAATGAATTAAGACATTTCACAGTTATTGGGCCAATCAGTAACATATAGGAGTGTGTGTGTGATTAACTCCTTTCTTGACAACCATATAAATATGTACTCCAGTGTCATTTGTAATGTGAGTGATAGGGTGAAACTTGCCTCAATCACAGTACAGTTAGCATCTTCATTAACAAAAAGAATTTGTCTCCCATGAGTTATTTCAATGTAGTGGAGTACATCTGGATGTAAATTGGGTAATCCAATTAATGCATCTCCATGATAGCAAGCAAATCTCAGAAGATGTGAATCACAGATCCAATTTGGACAGATGCCTGTTTTCTGATAGCATTGTAATAATCAGTGTGAAACAGATGACCAAACCATCAGCAGAAGCAAAAGGAAGTTACAAGGAGGAACAAAGAAGTTACATCCTTGACCTCCATTTGAATAGCTGGAGCTGGTATACCTCTGTAAGCTTACCCATTTTACCGGCTGGTATAAATCAAAGTGGCTGCATTGATTTCAGAGGAGTTACATCTATGTACAGCATCTGGCAGCCTCATTCACATAATCAAGAAAATGCAGAGCAAAAAAGGCAGCAAAGTCAGTGGTCAAGCTCCCATTGAAATCAGTAAGTATAGGCTTTCAACCTCAATTTCTAATTGAACTGTTTATAATGTGAACTACCAAGGACAAACCTGCAGACTGAGAGGTTAGACTCTCAAGAATATTGTTAGACCTGCTTGCACACAGACATTACATGGAAGTTTCTCATGCCCCTATAGAGATGTACTGAGCATTTTTAACTCTGTTCAAAAAGAAGACTTCAGCTTTAAAAATAAAGTAGTTTTATTTTGCTGGCCAATGAAAATTCAGTATTTTCTTTTCTAAACTGGTTTCTGTTCTTCTCTCTAAGCTATAAACTTCTGAGCTATAGAAGAACCTCTGAGCTTTATCCTTCCTCAAGTTGCTTTTGTGCTATTCCTTTCTTTTAATCTCTCTGTTCTGACTCAAAGTGATTCAGGCTCATGCTAACATAGGATGAGAGTTTTCCTATATTCCAAGTAAAACCAAGCAAACTGAAAACTTGATTTTTATAATTTAACTCAGTTAATTCAGCATGAACTAGACTCACATTAATTCATCTTAATTTGATTCCCTCTGAAGTCAGGCTAAACTGATCTGAAACAATTCTGCCACGTTGTCCAAAGCAGTCATATACTGTTTTAACTGAAATCTGCTTTAAAAGTGACTGGAACTGATGCTACTCTGAAAAGTCTCAATCAATCACTTCCAAAGAGTTGCATAAAGGGACAAATGTCTGCTCTGTAAAGTCACCTTGAGTGAGTTGTATCTGTTAACTTTACACAAGTACTGCATAGACTTTCACATCTCAGCTAGTCTATCTAGACTCTCTTTGTAGTCAGTAGAGAGATAGGCACTTTGAGAGCATGACTCCTTTAGTTTATTTTAGATGTCTGTCTTAGGAGGAGGTGAATTGTGCCCTAGAGGCCTTTTTACCCACCATCAGTTACAAAGGCAATGCAGATATGAATACTTAGGTCTGCATTTGAACAGATGAAAATCACTATAAATTAGGGTGTGATTTTGTTTTCTTTACTATTTTGTGCAGTTTTTATTCCAGATGTTCCTTTCTAGGTAATGTTTAGCATGGCTAAGATTAGCAAAATTAGGCTGTATGAGACAAGGCTGACATATCTGAAGTTATCTCAACCTTGACTCTGTTCAGATATACCTATGTAAATTAGAGAACAGAAAATATGCACTTATGTAATTGCAGCTAATAAAATATGCTGTTTTGTCTGTTTTATGAGATATTTATTTAAATTGAACTTTCTCCTTTACATGTACATAAATACATGTAAAAGTATTTTTCAGTAGCGTTGAATGATTGTGATTCACAATCCTTAAAGCTTTAAAACATTTTATAGGGATTGTTCAGGATGACAATGTATTTTACAATAATTATTAAATTATACCCTCATTTTGTGGCTTACCCTTGGAAAATGAAACAGATAAGAAAATATTTAATGTGCAGCCAATGAAAGAAATCTTTTTTGTGTGTAATAGTTCTCTCTTTTGTGTTTCACATCATAAAACTGCTACTATCAGGCTTCTGAGTGAAAAAAAGTCTTCAAAGTTATTCCTACATTTTTTTTTAACCATTAGTGTAAAGACCATAAGGACAATTCAGGACCTGAAAAACACATTCATCATCCTACAGTACCTTATCAATTAAATCTGTATCAGATCAGATGCCTGTCTTCTACTCTGCTCCACTTAATGAGTCTCTAAGTGGTCAGTGGTGTTACTGAAAAGCTCAGAGAAGAGATCAAAGCAGAAAGAAAAGCTTAGTCACTTGTGAGGATGAATATGGAATTGTGAAGGCAACACTCAGATTTGTTGAGACCCTGTCTAACTATTGAAAAGATATAAAAAACATTGAACTGTGTTCCTTTGATAAGACAATTTTCTCCTGGGTTTGAGGCTTAATTTTACCCTACTGCTTAAGATGAGATAACACATTCTGAGTCATAACTTCTAAGTCATGTGAGTAAGTTTATTGAATGCTGGAAAGCAGTGAGAGTAGGTGATGGAATAGGAGAAGTTATGGAATAGAAACTTCACCACTAGAAACAGTTCCGGATGACCTGACTTTGGTCAAGACTGTAATTGAACATGCAACTTCTACTGACCATGAGTCTATGTGCTGCACTGGAAAGAGGAATTCAGAGCCACTGATTAGCATTTTTTCTATCTCTTTTCCACTATGCTCAGATTATCTTCTCAGTTGTGTCAAGCAGCATGGCTACAGAAAGACAAAGAACTCCTCAATAAGAAAAGCCCATACACTGCAGAAAGCTAGAAGGCATGCAAGACCTCAAGCTGCAGAACCTTGTCCAAAGATGGTCTTACTCTCCTCCTCAGATTATTCAGGAAAACAGGAAACATGTATGCTTTGAGTAGAAATGCTTATGCATCATACCACTGATACTCACTGAACTCTGAATATTGGGTTCTTTCTTGGAGTTTAGCAGGAAACATTGAGAGAGTTACAGTCTGATTACATAACCCACAAAAGCTGAAGCTAAATGTATTGCACAGTACTTAGCATTTAGCCAGGTCTATCATTATGTAATTAAATGTTAATCAACCAGGTGAATATGAGTAGCAGGTAAGAGTAGGTTAGTGTATTCCTATGAGCACAAGACTAAAGGACAAAAACTTTACACTTCTCTTTCACTATTGCTTAATTGTTTAAAAAGCTGGCCTGTGGGCTATTTAAAATTTCTATGATTCTATTTATCTTACCTTTTCTCTTCAGCCCAGCAAAACACTTTTTTTTTTATTTTGCTTCTTTATTTTCATTTGATTTTTAGTATTTATTATTTTTCATTATTTGTTATTTTTATTTTATTAATGTCACTCATTTCTATAAATGGGTTTAGCTACAAATTTGCAAGATGTTAACATTTTTTCTGTGAACAGAGCATATGAAACTTGGTTAAGTGGTAGTTTAAGCCCCCTGCAACTGCTAGGTAATAAGTCACAATGTATATATTTTTGATATTTGTTAATTTTTTTTTTTTTTAGTTCATGCACAACATATAAAGGTATATCACTCCATGAAAAAGAAAGACACAAATAGAAAGATGGAAGATTTACTATAGAATATAACAACAAAAATTAGCAAAACACGGATCTAGCCAGACAAATTTACCTGCCATATTCTAGGAAAATATGTGTAAAGTACTATACTGTTTACACTAGAATAACAAAAAAGTTTTCTCTTCGTGTATACCTCATTGAGAAGACATATTTAGCTTTAATTTTGAATAACAAATCAAGTATGTTGTGTAAAGAAAATCCTTTCCAAAGGATTTGAATATGAGACAGATTATGTTTTTTTCTGGCACTTAATTATTATATCTAGTATAAAATTTAGAAGAGATTACATAGCTGAACTCTGCAGGACAGCCTTAATTCTACCACAAATGACTGAAGAAACCAGCAAAAGCTTTTAGCCTATGAAAGGCAGAAATTTGAATCTACAAAGGCTGATTTTTTTTTTTTCATCAAAATCCACTCATTAATAAAAGGGAGGATTGATGAAGAAATATTTTAATTTATTGTCCTTTGTTATCCTTTTATTAATATCCTAGATATTTATTATGCTTTATATTTATTATTCTTATTTATTATCCTGGCAAGTATTCTTTACTGAGCAATTTTGTCAGTGCCATCCAAAAGCTAACTTATCCATAAATCCTTCATAAGTTTTTCTGAAACTACATGAATATTTCTTTTAGATGATTTTTTTATTGGTGGAATATGAAAAGTTTATACACCTTTAGTGAGTTGAATTTTTTTAGGACAGTCATTTTCTTTTTTTTCACATATTGTTTACATTTCTGCGTGTTTTTTCTTTCAACATCAGATGTCTTTCTAAAGCTCTGTCAGCAATGTGTGAGGCAAGTATTTGTTAGTTTGTCTCCTGTGGGAAAAATAAACATGATGTGAAGCTGAGCTTACGTAGGTCTCTATTTAGAATGCTATGTATACATATGTATCATTATCTTGTATGAATGATATACTTTTATGATTTAGATGGTTTCCATAACTTGTAAAAAACATTCAAGATTTACCAGGTGTTAGTAACAAGACCAACAAATGATTTGAAATTGTTACTGGAAGATGAATAGGAAAAAAGTTAATGGGCAATCAAGGAAGGCTGACCAAATATTTAGCTATGATATATATTGTGAAGAAAGCATATCCTTATCTTACTGGAAAAATCTGCAATTCCAGCTGCTCAGTGTGTTTTTGACTGGTTCACTTACTCTGTATCACACAAGTTTTAATAGGGGCTTACTGTCTTCAAAAAGTAGACTCACCTGAGCACCAAGGAGATCTTCAGTCTTTAGTCCAGCTTGCTCCTCTGTAAGGGGAACTCCACATGTATATAATTAAACTTTCCAAATAAACAAATGAAAACCAATTAAAAGTTTCATTAATTGAGGCAGAAAGGAAAAATTGAAATAGATAAAATATTTAGTAAACTCAAGGCTTGCTTCAAATGGATTTCTATGATAGTAATTTGTCTATTTATAAGATTATTGATATTCTTTTTTTTTATATAGGCCATATTTGTATTTTCTGATTTTAAAGTGAACAATATTTTATTGTTGTAGGATCTTCCGCTTTGAGTTGCCATTTCCTGCACTGCTCCAAATTTCCCATTTTTATATAAAGTGTCCATCTCAAGCCATTCTACTTTTTTTTCCTTAGTGTACAGAATAGGCATGACAAAAATCTTCTTTCGCTATCATACAGCAAGGCAAATATGTTTTATACATGAAATCTATCTTCAACAGTTTGCTGTATTCTCTTAGAATACTAGTAAGTAGTATTAATAGTAACAACTAGTAACTAGCAATAGATTTTTTTCTTAGAACAACTAAAGCCATAAAATTTTGGCTAAATGACAAAATTGTTGAGGGAATGATAAGAGAAAAATGGTAGTGCAAACATCCTCTGCTTTATCACAGAACATCCTGACTAAAGCCATATATTACCGTTATGATGTAACCCACAAATTCACTATCAGAATACATTTTGGATCCTGTACAACATGGCTTATGTCAAAAATTGCGCTACATAAGAAGCAAATGTAATAGTGATCAATGACTGACTTTCCATGCTGAAGTGCTTTAGGTGTTTGTAGTATAAGCATGTTGAAGACATTTTGCATGGTTGAATCTTGACCTTTCATTTGACACATTGGGAAGCACAAGAGCTATAGTGTGCAAGCACAGCTGCAGCAACAAAACAGTTCACACTGTATTAATTAATCCAGTATAAAATCACTAGTCTACACTTAAACCACATGCTTTATTAATTAGCTTCTGCTTCACTTCATTGTTTAATCAACCAAATAAAAATTTTAGCTCATCAAGATACAGCCCTGGCTGTGCAGCAGGAGTAGGGAGGCATATAACACTTTCACAGTATGGTTAAAAAAAAAAAAAAAAAAGCTCTAATTTCAGCTTTGCTTGCTTTCTCTCTCTCTCTCTCTTTTTTTTTTTTTTAATCCTGCTTTTATATTCCTGTAAAATGTTAATGCGATAATTTCACCAGGACCATTTCCTAATCAGTAAAGAGTATCCTGAGACAGAGCTGCAGAGTTTGCCTGGTCTAAATGATTTGCATAGCCTGAACTCCACAGTCACACTGGGATGTCGAAGTGTTGGGTTGGTGGGTTTACTTTGGCTCTGAGCTGATCATCATTGAATTCTGCTTTCTTGTATTTTACAGTTGTAGGTTTTTGAATAAGATGCACTGTGACCCCATTGGAATTTCATTTCCCTACAGTCAAAAGAAAAATCACTGGCTTAAATAGGTAAACTGAAGCTGGTAGAGGGATACAGAGACAGTTTTAGAAACCTCTGGTCCTACAAATAGCAACTTTCTTTTTTATCCTTTTTCCTGAGTAAGAGACTCTGTCATGTTGCCTTTTTTTGTTTGTTTGTTTCAGTAGTAGATGGGGCACTCTGGCCATTCTGTATGAATCGAGAATATGAGAAGAGGAAAAAGTGGCTGGATTAGATTTGGGCTGAGTAAATGTTGATCTTTCCTCACCTGCTCTTGACAAGTCTTCACCTCACTGAAACATTTTTATTAAATTTTAATCAAAAGCACAGAAAAGACTGTTGATTGTATAATGCCTAACCTTGCTTCAAGTTTCTTTGCCAGGCCAGTTTTACAGATATTAACAGTGATGCCATACTGACATCTAGTTTAGTGTTATTTTATATTTTATATCCTAAATGGATTAACAATTGTCACAGAATACATGAGTCAAAAAAACTTCATGGCTGCATAACTGTAACAGAGTGAAGAGCCCAAAACTTTAAAAGTAGCTAAACATTAACTAGCATTCAGGAACTGCATTCAGCAACATTGTAATGTGTGAATTGTAATTACAGTTTGCTTTTTGGAAGATGGGGGAACTTGTGCTCAGACTCCAATTTAAGACTCTGTGAAGGTTATATTTTGGGGAGTATACACTTATATTGCATTCATGAAATCTTTAATCACAAATAGGTGGCTTGCCTCTTTTTTAGAAGTCATGCACAATAAAAGAGATCCTTTATTTAGAGATGCAAATGCTGCTATCAAGCCCATAAAATACAAATGACTTTTTTTTTTATAAATCTTGATTGTACTTCAAAAGATTTCTTTTTGTTTAAAAGTTCATGACCATTTTGATATCAGATACTCTTATTTGGGAGCAGAAGGTTCAGCAATCTTTTCTTCCTCTGACTTAAACATTATATGAATATGTGTATTAAAGCAAAGCTTAATTTCTCAGAATGAGGAAATGAATTTTTTAACAGATGTTAAAGGCTAAGAACCTTCACAACTCTTAACAGCCAGTCAGAATACAATATTTTTATATTACAATAAAAATTTACCAGATTTCAAAAAGTATGTGATCTTTTGAAAAAAAAAATCATGTGAAACTTAGATCAGATGTCTGTTATTTGAAAAACTTTACAGTCCACTAAAGAGTACTTTTGGCAGGGAAATAGGAAATGAGTTTGGAAAGCATTAGTAAACTTTCAGGGCACTTGAAAACACCAGCTTAGGGTACTTGATCTTCAAGTGAACTCTAGATTAATTCCATTTTTTTTTTTTTTTGAAACCACATGTAATGCTTAGAAAGAAAGATAGCTTCTGTAAGTAAAAAACAGAAGAATAGGAAAGAACGTTTAAATCGGAGAAAAAAAAAAAACAGTACTTCAAAAAAGGGCAGAAAAAGCAGTATTTCAAAATTATTATTTCTTGGCATCAAGTTTAATTAACACTTTTGGTGTTCCATGAAAAGAAACAAATCTTCACTAGCATTCCATTTTTATTTCACTTACTTGTTACTGAAGTTCATTTTACAATGAATTCATAACAAAATGTCAATAGTTTGGCCCAGTAGCATCAGAAATGTATGTGCACTAGTAGATAGTAAGAAAAAGAGGATATATACATTTGGATCAAAAATATGATTCCAGAAAAGCAGTTTGTTCCACTATTTTGACAAGCATTGATTTGATCAAGTATTAAGACAGATTTACTTTGCTACTGCATAAAAATTTGAAGCGGTTCAAATTCAGCAAAATGTATATAAGCCAGGAAATGCCCATACGAAAACATTAGCCCCCAAAGTGTACTGTTTCTAAAAATAAATAAAATAAATTAATAAATTAATTAAATAAATAAAGTAAAAGTAACAAACACCTGCCAGGGACATCTAAAAATTGGTCATTTTCATATTTCTTGCTTCTTTTTGTATGAGGCCTGAGATCTGTTTATGAAAAGAAAGGAGAAAGGGGAAAGGGGAACTAGACAACTCCCCCCTCCCAAGCTCTACAACCTTTTATTTAACATAAATACATCAAAATTCTTCTGGCTTTTCCTAAAAGAATTTTCCTAGGATTGGAGTGTGAATTATGTGAACTCCAGCACCTTAAATGAAAGGTGTTTATGATTGCTGTGAAGCCTCAGTAACAATGTATTTTATCCAGAAATCTAATCGCTATTGAAAGCTATGCTAGATGGCATAACCAAGAAATGAAAGCAAAACAAAGAGTCTTAAAGAGTGTGTCTACCATTCACCTACCTTTCAACTTTCTTTTCTCTGTTCTTTTTGTCATTTCTTCAGTGACATTAGAAGTTCCAGGATTAGAAAGTCTTATATTCAAAGTTCAAAAAAATAATAATTTTCTGGAAAAAAACCTTTCCAGCTGGGTATGTCAATAATAAACAAGAATGAGATCAGGGTCAGCAGCTTCCTTACCTTTTGCTAACTGTCCTTAACATAATGCAAATAAGACTCTGTGAATATATCAAAGTGGCAGACAAAACAGATCTGAATAGATAAACTCTGTGTAGTAGACTATTTAAGTATAAATCTTAGAAAGACTAAACCACTTCTGTGTATGTATGCTGATGCTATAGACAGCAGCCTGTCTGGAAAATGAGATGTATATGACTACATTCTAGCTCTATTCAAAAATAGATTCGACCATCAAATAAGGCAATCTGGAAAAGCAGATTTGTTTAGGTGAACTCAGACAACATTGCCAATGGATTTGGGAATCAAGGACCCTATTTATATGAACTTTAGAAGCTCTTTTTTTTTTTTTTTTACATGAGATGGGAACTTCGTCCATTCTATTATATATGCAAAAGCTAACATCTCTTGTGTGAAACTTCTTGAAAACCCGACTGACTACTGATTTTCCAGTGCCATGCATTCATGGAACATCACTTAGCAGAGAACCAAATATGTATTAATTAAAAAAAAATTTTTTTTTGGATGATAACTGAGCCCAGAGGTGACCCTTGTACACAATTGCAGTTATTCAGGCCTTAAAAAGCAAGCAAATTCACATGTAACTGTATCTTCCAGTTTCAACAGTAGGGCAGACTGTCAGCTTCTTCATCTATCAGCACTTGTTCAGGCTGCTAAATGAGGATGGCAGTGCATTCTCATGTTGCTACAGGATATGCACTCAGGTGAGTCACAAAAAGGGGTTTCAAGAAAAGGTCAAACCCATCAGTCATTTTCTCCTGTCAGTGATAAGTAACATAAAAGAGATAGTTGCTTGTTCAAAAGTAGTATCAACAGCAAACTGTCACCAAATAAAAATAGTTAAATTCCTAATGACTGTACTAATTCAATACAAATAAGCAAAGTTCCAGATTTAGTTAGCTTACCATTTCCTTTTGCTTGGTCTCGGGCAGGGAAAACATGTGTCTTATTATTGAGAGGACAAATTACATGCACCTTGCTTTGAGTGAAAAAAAAATGCTGAATGGTGGGCATTTAGTGCCATCTTAACTCTCTGGGGCAGGAATCACTGAAAAGTGGTCTTTATCACACTAAATCAAAAGATATCTTCCACATGTTGTGGAAGACTCAGTCACGTGCAGGGTAGATGCTGTACTGTCATTTTTCATTGGATCATCAATGGAGGGCAGAGAAGCAAAAGGGTGGAATGCAGAGGAGCCTTGCTCAGTACATTGATTTTCTTACAGTGTACTCTAGTGAAAACATGCCCTATTACCTGAACCGTAGGGGCATCCCTCTGTAGGAAACTACTGTTTTACTATTAACAGTAGAAATCTACTATTCTGATTTGATATCACTTTACAATGGACTTTTATGATTCTAAACGGACAACGGACATCCAAGACTGAGGAAAATTATGTTAAACGCCTTCACATTATTTATGGATTTATGGAGTATAGAATCATAATGGTTGGAAAAGACCTTCAAGATCATCAAGTTCAGCCATAACCCCATTAACACCATGCCTAGTAAACCATGTCCCTAAGCACCTCATCTACACATTTCTTCAACGCTGCTAGGGACAGTGACTCCATCACTATCCTGAGCAGCCTGTTTCCATGAAAACTCTTCCCATGAAAATTTTTTTTCCTAATATCTACCCTGAACCTCTCCTGGTGCAACAGTGATTCTGTGATTTCTTCTTGTCCTATCGGTAGTTATTCTGGAGAGGTTATCGACCCCCGCCTCACTGCAACCTCCTTTCAGGCAGTTGTAGGGAATGATAAGGTCTCCCCTGAGTCTCCTCCAGACTAAATAGCCCCAGCTCCCTCAGCTGCTCTTCATAAGGTCTGTGCTCCAGCCCATTCATCAGCTTTGTTGCCTTTCTTTGGACACGATCCAGCACCTCAACGTCTTTATCGTAGTGAGGGCCCCAAAAGTGAACATAGTATTTGAGGTGCAGCCTCACCAGTGTCGAATACAGGGGCACGATCACTTCCCTATTCCTCCTGGCTACACTATTCCTGATACAAACCAGAAGGCCGTTGGCCTTCTTGGCCACCTGAGCACACTGCTGCCTCGTGTTCAGCTCTCTGTCAACAAATGTCCTCAGATCCTTTTCTGCCACGCAGTTCTACAGCCATTCTGCCCCAAACCTGTAGCAATGCATGGGGTTGTTGTGACCAAAGTGGAGAACCTGGCACTTGGCCTTGCTGAACCTCATACAGTTGGCCTCAGCCCATCCATTCAGCCTATCCACGTCCCTCTGTAGAGCCTTCCTACCCCCAAGCAGATGAACTCTTCCTCTCAGCTTGGTGTCATCCACAAATTTGCTGAGGGTGGATCCCCTCATCCAGACCGTCAATAAAGATGGATTAAAGAGGACCGTCCCCAACACGGACACCCTGGGGAACACCATTCGTGAGCGGTCACCAGCTGGATTTAATTCCATTCACCGCCTGTCTCTGGGCAAGGCCATCTATCCAGTTTTTCACCCAGCAAAGAGTACATCTCTCTAAAGCATGAGCTGCCAACTTCTCTAGGAGAAGGAAGTGGGAGACTGTTTCAAAGGCCTTACTGAAGTCTAAGCAGACCACATCTAAGTAGATGACAGCCTTTCTCTCATCCACTAAGCGGGCCACCTGGTCATAGAAGGAGATCATGTTGGTCAGGCAGGACCTGCCTTTCATGAACCCCTGCTGGCTGGGCTTGATCCCCTGGTTGTCGCAAACATGCTGTGTGATTGCTCTCAAGATGATCTGCTCCATAACCTTCTCTGACACCAAGGTCAGTCTAACAGGCCTGCAGTTCCCCTGCAGTTTGTTAATTTTGTATGATTGTCTAAGCACATCTGCTCACACCTATCAGGCTATATAAATTGATTGTGCTTCTCCACTCCAATACTCAATGACTTATTCCGCTTACTTTGATTATTTCAAAAAGAATGATTCTCTGATAATTCTTTCCAAACATTTATACATATCATATGTTATACAAACAAATATTTTAGAATTTAAAAACAAATTATTGCTTACATAAAATAAAAGGGGACTGCCCTTCTGGAGAGCAGCTCCGCAGACAAGGACCTGCATGTCATGGTAGACGACAAGTTGACTAAGAGGCAGCAGGGTGCTCTTGTGGCCAAGAGGGCGAACAGAATCCTGGAGTGCATTAAGACCAGCATCTCCAGCAAGTGGAGGGAGGTGATCCTGCCCCTCTACTCAGCCCTGGTGAGGCCATATCTGGAGTACTGTGTGCAGTTCTGGGCTCCAGAGTACCAGAGGGATGTGGCACTACTGGAGAGAGTCTAGCCAGGGCTACCAGGATGGTCAGGAACCTGGAACAGCTGCCCTAAGAGGAAAGGCTGAGAGAGCTGGGCCTGTTCAGCCTGAAGAAGAGAAGGTATACCTTTCTCTTCTAGGTATACCTAGTAAATACCTTCCTTAAGGTATACACTGATCAGGTCCCCTCTCAGCCTTCTCTTCTTCAGGCTGAACTTCCAGCTTTCTGTAGAAGGCCTCATCAACTTCCTCATCCTGATCAGGTGGCCTGTAGCAAATGCCTACCACAGTGTCTCCCACATTAGTCTGACCTCTAATCCTTACCCACAAGCTCTCAACTCGTTTGTCATCCACCCCCAGGTTGAGCTCTGTGCATTCCAGCTGCTCTCTCACATAAAGAGCAACTCCACCACTTCACCTTCCCAGCCTGTCCTTCCTAAAAAGCACATAGCCTTCCATGACAGCACTCCAGTCATGTGAGCTATCCCACCACATCTCTGTAATTTCAGTGAGATCATGATGCTGGAACCCCACACAGATCTCCAGTTCCTCTTGTTTATTCCCCATGCTGTGTGCATTGGTGTACAGGCATTTCAGGGAAGTAATGGAGCCTGCAGGTTTCCCTGAGGGATGAAAGAGGACCCTCTATAATCATCCCCTATACTCACTTCCCCACTACCATACTCCTGCTGGATGCCTTCTGGCTCTGGCTGCATAACACTGATTGCGCTGTCCATGTAACTTTCCCCATCCTCCTTCTTGCTTAGTTTAAAGCCCTCCTAGCCAGGCTGGCCAACATTTTGGCAAAGACACGGGTGCCCCTCTTGCGGAGGTGGCTCCCCTCTTTCCCCGCTAGCTGGTGATCTTCAAACAGAGTCCCATGGTCACAGAAACCAAAACCCTGTTGCCGAGCCCAGCAGTGCAGCCAGTTGTTAACCTGTAATACTTGCCTTTTCCTCCTCGTATCCATTCCTCTCATTGGCAGGATAGAGGAGAACACAACCTGGGCACCCAGACCTTTGACTGCCATCCCTAGGGCACGGAAATCTTGTTTGATATTTCTCAGTTTCCCCATAGCGTCATTAGTGCTCATATGAAACAGTAACAGGGAATAATAGTTAGATGCCTGGATAAGCCTTGGAAGCCTCTCTGCAACATTGCTTATTCGAGGCCCTGGCATGCAAGAGACCTCTCTAGACAAGGAGTTAGGTCTGCAGATTGGTGCCTCTGTGCCTTACAGTAGGGAGACACCCATGACCTATGATCAAATTCTCAGTCTTTGTATTTGCAAACAATATCAGTTATAACATTTTCTTTTCTGTGTAACTATTATAAATCCTAGAATAGAATAGGACAAGCACTAATTCCTATGGTATTCATTCAAAAGCACGTGAAGTTAGTGATAAATATCTGTCAAAAGTTATATTTTTAAAACTATCTATTGCTCAGTTTTAAATCTTTTTGAAGGGTTCCACATTGGACTTGGCTAGTTTTGGTTTCTGGTTTCTTAACCAAAATTATCCATTTGTTATCCAAATACGTGCAAAGACTAAATACACATGAAACAGGTCCTATTGTCTTTGTAAACAGAAACAAGAATGGACAAACTAGGTATTGTGAGCATCTCTGAGAACAACAACAAGAACAAAAGAGTATCTCTGAATAAGAATTTTGTACTTTGAGAAATAGGGCCAAAAGCATGCAGAAAGAGTATTCCATTACCCGTGCACCTACTGAAAATAACTCACTTTCATGTGGCAATATCTGGATGAGCACTCACCATGAGGAACATGGGAAAGAAAGTAAGAAGAAAAGAAGAAAATAGACAGATTAGTCTGACAAATGCTGAACTAGAAAAGAGGATGCTAGCAATGATGACCACCTCTGGCCCTAGATTTTCTGCTTTGATGACCTTTCTTTGCTTCCTACTAGACATCCATTGAAATAGAATCCCCTCATCTCTACAGACGCATCACATACATTTTTTTTTTTCTGTGCAAGAAGAAGGAATGACAGCCTACCAGCTGCCACTCCAAATGCCACTCCAAATCTTCAAAGCATCTGTCTCTGGAAAGCACATCAATAATACATCTGTTTTGAATGTATGTTTGAGACATTGTATTAAATTGTGATGTTGATTCATGATTCAAAATTATGTCTTAAGAAGATATCATTTAATTTTTAAATTTAAAATATATCAATTAAATTGAAGCTGGAAGTTTTTCCTGCACAAATTTAACACCCACAGCCTCTTAATATCTATTCATGGTAAAATGCTGGGCTATCCGCCAGCTTTAAAGCACCTAGGAAAAAAGATTCAGGCAACATGGAACTGCACATTCAGTCAAACTAATTTACTGTCTTTCTACAAAAGCGGAACATGTCTCTCAGTCAGAAGAGTTGCAATGGACATCTCATGTTTGGACTTCAGTAAGGTTCTTTCTTATAAACTGCTTGAAAATAACAGCATAGCCTCAGCCTTGCTAGGGTGAGCAGGTTGATGGCTGGAGAACCAACTCTGTGTTATTATAAATAGCCCACTATCAAAATGACCAAGGTCAAATTAGACCTTCATAGTTGCCTAGTCGGAGGCAACTCAGTCATACTTGAACATTTTCTTTAGTGATGTTGAAGATGGAGTAGATGTAATCTGTTGGTAACATCAAACTTCCCAGCAATATATGCTGGGAAGAAAGGTTACAAATAAAATGAAAAATAGCACCTGTTTTAGGAAGGATAATATACCAACGAAGCCCATCACCACCTTCTGATCTACGGGTTGCAGCACACGTCTACACTGCCTCAAGTGACTGGATCCATCCTTACTTACTTTTTCTTGCTACTTCAGTGTGGCTTGTGTTCATGCAGTGGCAGTGGCCCACAGACAACTAACAAAGAATTTGGTTTCTCACATTTGCTCCTACTTTGTTCCTATTTATATTAGTGGGATGGACTTGGTTTTGGTGATCTTTATCCACCTAGAAGAAAAAGCTACTGTCATCACGATTCTGTGTGTCTTGGGATTACTAAAGTAAGATTACAAATACAATTACAAATATACCTTGAATATTTGTATTGGCATATATGATTTGCCAAAAATGCCTACAATTACCTTGATCTAGTTTGAAAATCTAGTAAAAAAAAAAAAAAAAAAAAAAAAAAGATTATTTTTAAAGAAAACATAACCTTCTAAAAGTTAGATGAGTCTTGCTGGTTAGATGAGCCTGCTTTGGCAGCACATACCATATAATATAAGTCTGAGAGTAGTATAACTGTAGGACAGTTTATCAAATCTATCACACAGAATCACAGAATGGTTAAGGTTCGAAGGGACCTCTAGAGATCATCTAGTCCAACCCCCCTGCTCAAGCAAGGACACTCACAGCATGTGGCACGGGGCTGCATCCAGGTGGGTTTTGAAGAGCTCCAGAGAAGGAAACTCCACTCCTCCTCTCTGAGCAGCCTGTTCCAGGGCTCTGGCACCCTCACAGTAAAGAAGTTCTTCCTCACAATGGAGGTGGCACTTCCTGTGTTTCAACTTGTACGCATTACTCCTTATCCTGTCACTGGCCACCACCAAGAAGAGTTTGGCCCCATCCTCCCTACATTCACCCCTCAGGTGCTTCTCCACGTTGATCAGATCTCCTCTCTCAATCTTCTCTTCTCTAGGCTAAATAGGCCCAGCTCGCTAAGTCTTTCCTCATAAGACAGATGCTCCAGTCCCTTAATCATCTTTATTGCTCTATGCTGGATCCTCTCTAGAAACTCCATTCCCCTCTTGTACTGGGGAGCCCAGAACCGCACACAATACTCCGGGTGTGGCCTCACCAGAGCTGTACCTGAGGGGCAGGATCCTCTCCCTTGACCTGCTGGCAACACTCCTCCTGATGCAGGCCAGGATCCCATTGGCCTTCTTGGCCACAAGGGCACATTGCTGAGTCATGGTTAACTTGTTGTCAACCAGGACTCCCAAATCCCTCTCCATGGAGCTGCTTTCCAGCAGGTCAACCCCTAAGCTGTGCTGGTGTCTGGGGTTATTCCTCCCCAGGTGCAGGACCCTGCACTTGTCCGTGTTGAAACTCATGAGGTTCCTCTCTGCCCAACTCTCTAACCTGTCTAGGTCTCTCTGAATGGCAGCACAGCCCTCTGGAGTGTCAGCCACTCCACCGATTTTGGTATCGTCCACAAACTTGCTGAGGGGCACCCTGTCCCTCTCATTGTCCAAGTCATTGATGACAAGTTGAACAGCACCAGGCTCAATACTGACCCCTGGAGGACATCAGTGGCCACAGGCCTCCAACTAGACTCAGCCTCATTTATCACCACCCTCTGAGCTCTGCCCTCCAGCCAGTTCTCAATCCACCTCATTGCTGCATTATAGTAAGAATCAGCATTTGAGGTTTATGAATGGTTTTTTAAAAGTCAGATGATGAAAATGATACCTGCATTGGATAAATTAAGTAGTTCTACAATAATATCTACAGAATTTTTAAAATATCAGGAAACCTGTGCCCTATTGACATATTCTAAGAAAAGACAATACTCATTTCCCTTTCTTTTTATTAAATTTTTATTTCTTGAACTGGGGATACATATCATTTTACTGTTTAGCAAAGATCACATTGATGAAGAAATTGCATATGAAACTAAATGCATTGTCCCGGTTTTATATTTGCAATTAGAATGGCATGTTTAAATTGAAAATTAATATCTCAAGCATAAGATTAAATAGAGAAATGATAAACAGGCAAAAATTTGCAAAGAGAATTATTAAATTAGTATCAAATCATATATGCCATGATTATTGCAAAGCAATGTAAGTAAAGAAATTGGCAAGGGTCAAATAAAGTCCTCTTCATTATGTGTCAATTTGGTATATGGGGAAAGAAATTTCCACCCTTAACTATTTTAAGAAATCAGAAAAATATAAATAGGAAGAAAAAGATATTAATAAAAAATATAGGGTTATGCAACTTTTACTTCAGATGAAAGTATGAAAAGTTATTTATATAAATAAGGAAAAAAAACACATTTGCATTGCAAATATCTTACACTGCCACTGCATTACCATGTGTCAGAAAGGCTAGACCACTTAGAATAGAGAAAATCCTGTTACAGATTGACTGCAAATATATTGTTTTGTAAGTCGCACTTTATAAGATTTGACATATGGCCTGCACAGAATGCTTATCATGCACTTCCTATTCATGCTATTGTCTGATAAATATGACCCATACAGTTTTTGAGGGACTTTATGGCAACTTTGAGGCCAGACCTGTGTTCCATTTCAACCCATGAAGTATTACCAGGAAACTTTATTGGAAGCAGACTTGCCTATATGACAAATAGGGCAAATAATGTAACCATTTGACATTTTATTTTCAACTCATCTGAGGCAGTTGAGGCTCTTCAGTCTCTTGATGTTGTCTCTGTTTAGTCAGATATATTGGTGAGGAAGGAATGACCTTATAAAGAAACTTGGACTTAAAACACTGTATTATCATCATTCCCCACAGTAGCATTTCAGGATATTTTTACTCCATGTCTGCTAGACTAACCTTTCCACCTTAACTTGTTTTCGTAGTCTTATAAAGAGATTTGTATGAAAAGAAAAGGCCAAGTTTTTGTTCTGTGGTTGACAATAAGGCTATTGTAAAAAACAAAAGTTGCATCATGCTTGTTATATTACTGCTGTTAGCTCCAGTTCCCCATTGATTTTGGTGCTACCAGTTCCTGGCTTTGTAAATTGTGAGAGAACAGCATAACAACAGTGCGCATTTTCTAGAAGTCCATATCTTCTCTTGCACTTTTCTCTTGCACTTTCCAATACTCCAAGTATTTTTCTTGACCTCTTGGCCTGCAGCTTCTGGCCACAAACTTTATGCAGAAAACCTTGATTTATGTCTTCTGTTAATCATAGACATGATGTAACGCTAGCTCCACTGCTTCACTATTTTTTTCAGGATATACACATATGTACACATTCTGCTTAAATAGCCCTCTGGGTACGGGAAGATATAAAAACATTTTGTAACATTGGCCAAGAATGAGCAATTGTAGTTAACCCTGTGTAAGAAACCAGTCCCCAGACATTTGCTTGAATTTCACATTCTCGGGGAATAGTTTTAAGTACCTATGCATATGCATATTTCTAACTTTTGAAAATATGTAATAGCAAAATAAAATGATAGCTAAGATGGCACAGGGGTACTCCTGTTATAGGCATTTAGGGGTTCCAAATACATGTGTCAAGCCCATGGGCATTACAAAATCAGCAAGGGTCAGATTGTTTGGATACTGTTAACATAAACACTCATTCCAGAAACTAGTCTTTACTATCATAAGATCAAGAAACTGTGTTAAAGTTTCATAAGTCATTTAAATCTCTGGATTTCAAAGAGAAATTCTATTGTTCTAAATGGCATTAATTCTAATGTTCTAAACAGGTTATAAGCCATAATAGCATTTTATTTGAATTTATAGTCACAGTTTTATTGTCACACTCTTTACTGCACTCCCAGTAGGCACATAGTTGCAGTACATGAAGAAGGCATCCAGTTTCACCTTATTTCTCAAGTAGCAGGAAGCAAAGCCAAGCAAACAGGTTTCAGTGCAGCTGTTATGATCCTTCTCTGCTTGTAATACCAGGGTTACATGTGCTGAGCACATTCATGTTTCTAAGCACTAGAAAATGCACAGAGAAATAATGCCTTAAAAATTCAAGGACTATGTATGTGGTACATAGTCTATAGATATTCATTGGTTGCCAAGACATTGGCTCTTTACATTTTCTCAATCCTCACCCAGCTAACCATAATTTCATTTCATTAAATAGGCAAGCAAATATTTTGTGCTTTCTAGTTGTGAATCTAGCTGATTTTTTTTTAGTGATGTAAACACATTAGTCCCTCTTTCTTTTCTCAGCATCTTCTTTAGAGCCCAAGTGCCTGTCAGAAAGACAATGTTCCCTTCAGAGCTTTTGGCTCTTTAGCAGTACTGAGAAAAGCCTTTCTGACATTTGTAGTGAAACTAACAGATGCTTTAAATAAGCGGTTCTATAACCTTATTTTAAAATAATTTTGACTTAAGCAAAAAGGTTGTACTTCTACAAACTGGTCCCCTACACACCTGCTGTATTTATATATTAAAAGTATCACTGAAATTTTCAGTTTTTAGTAAAATTAGCTGAAGTTAAGAATAGGGTTTACTCTTTTGGAGATTTCTAGTTACTTATAAATTCTTTATATGAACTCCTAAGAGCCCTCATTCTATCTTATTTAAATTTCCTTGAAGACATATCTTCTTCATGATAATTCTCCTGAATTATCTCTTAGTGAGAATAAAGAATGGCTAACTGAAAATATTACATTTTGCAAAAGCTATTTTATGAGGAGCTCAAGCTGAAATGATACACTTTAGTCAATCAAATTAAAACAAGAAAGCAGAAATATGCAAGTAGTTTTAATTTCACTGCACTTTAATGCTAGAACCTCTGCAGTAAGCAGGTTATTTCAGTAGAGCTGACACAAACTGAAAAGACTCCATATGCTGATTTTAGTGATGCTCAGAGTAACCAGACCTAATTTCAACAAGTCTATAATTAGCACTAATTTGTTTCTCTTTGTTTCTACTGCTATTAATTTCTCAGAAGTTCTTTTATATAAAACAAGTTGTGTCATAAAAAAACATATGGTCAATCTCCTTTTTCTTCACTAAATGGGACTGTGGCTGTAGGAAGATAATTTTCTCCCTCAAACCTTCTGAATTCTATTTTAATACTCATTCAGGAAAATGCCAACTTCTGTTACAAGGGCACATGACAGTTACAGAATGAAAGGATTTGTTGTTGTTTTAAAGGTGTTTCTAAAACACCTTAGTTCTACATCTCTTATCAAGCAACGGTTTAGGAGAGTATAAACTATGCACATATTCTTCATATGCATATCCACATATGCATAGAGTATAAATATTCTGTATATTTTCCCTCCTATACAGGGGTCAAAGATCTGCTTTTAAGAGTTTAACCTACATTCCCCATATTATGTTCTTTCAGTTGTAATTGGAATTTATCTATGTATTGAATAAATCACAGGTACAAGGACATAGGACTTGTCCAAGAATAAAAAGTGCCCTCGAGTAACACATCCATAGGTGCTTACATAGAACAGATTATATTTTGAGAGGAGAATTCAGGTTCAACGTGTAGTTCTTTTAGTACTTCTCTGAAAAATTTTCAAGTTTTCCACATTGTTGAAGGAGATATCTGTAAAATACATTTCTCTGAAGACTGTATACATGTTTATTCACCTAGTGTCCTTTTTTTCATACTTACTTTAAATTCTGCAAAATTCATTCCATCAAGAGGAAAAAAATATATAATGGAGGGTAAGAACCTGAGCACGAAACGGTTTAATTACTGTGGAAGAAGAAAATGATGGGGAAGAAGCAAAGCATAATAAATCTGCTATCAAATATCAAAGCATAGTAAATCTGCATAGAGGCAAGAACTGAAATATTAATTAGAATGCTCACAAGCTGAAGGAAGAGAATAGCTGAGACTGACAGTATCAAATTCCTCATAATATTTAGAAGATACCTGGCCATTGCCTGAAAACTGGAGAAACATTAACGAAATGACCAAAATGACAGCATAAAGGGATTCCACCACTGGACAACAGAAAAAGGCAACTCTTTTCCCAGACAGTATGCTGAACCTTATGAAACCCTGAGCAAATTAACAAGTAACAATGCAAAGTGCTCTTAAACCCAGGAATTTTCTAGGATAAAGCCAGCCATGAGTGCTGTGCACAGCAGTCCTCTATAATGTCACAGCAAGGGATGCAAAGCCAATGACTGATAGCACTGGCAAATGGACACTCAGACATAGTTCCTCAAAAAATGTATTATACTAATTATGTCACAATATTTCACATTGTAATTGTAGGCTACAGGAATTCCAAAAATTTATCAGATGAAATGGAGTTTTGGAGATGGTAAATTAATTTATACTTGATTATTAGCAAGGCTGCAAGAAACAGATGCTGTGAGAACTTACCCACAAAACAGTGCTAAGGCAGAATCTGTTGGGAACAGTGTTGGGTTAGATGGAATATTGATTGGATCCAGTAGTACATTTCTTGCATTCTTTTCTTCTTCAAGGAGAGATGAAAGAGATGGAAGGAAACACTTATTTTGAAATCCTGGATATAGTTTCCAAGGAACTGAGTAGTAACCTCAGTGCTTTCTGTACTGAAGAATCAGAATATCATTAGGATCAGAGGATTCTTCTTCTGTGAGAAACAGTTTTAAAAACATTTCCTTGCTATCACCTGGTTTTATGCATGATACTCAGAAGAAAAAAAAAAAAAAAAAAAAAAAAAAAAAAAAAGGAGGATAAAAGAGCAACATGCATCAAAGACAGCAACAGAGAGGAAGTGAGAATACAAAAATGAACAAAATGAAGCTAACTTAAAGAACAGGTTCCTGGAGGAAGAATGTATCTGTAAGAGTCACTATGGCCACTAGGCATAAAAGTTCATGTTTCCAAAACCAAACCACACACTATAGAACTCCAGGTATGAAAAAGAGAAAAAGATGCATTAAACAGCACAAGATAGCAACCTAGATACAACCAGTAAGGAGGAGCAGGTTTCAGGAAGTGAGTTTGGTGAAGGAACACCACTAACTGGAAGGGATAATGCAGTTTCTATACTTCTGTAAACAATTAAATTAACAAAAAGGAGGGTTAATTTTATGACTCATAGAATCCTCTCATCACTCGTTACTCTAACCAGTGTGCATTAAAAAAGTTTCCACAAATCTGCGCTTTTGACTACAATTTGAAAGTCAAAACATTTCATTGCTATGATAATTTGAGTTGTAGTGACAAAGATTTTATGTTTCTTTAGATTTATAAGTGGAAACAGATGACTTAAATGAAATAAATGTGTAAGTGGAGCAACTTGAAGTAATTACTTCAGTGTGACTCAGCACGGTTACAGAAGTTCTCTTGTGTGTCATATCTTATTGGGTCCATGGGGAAGGACCCAAGCATGAAGCTCTGCCAAAGTCAAGGGGACTCTGCTTAGACTCTGGACTTGTTAGTTTCTGGTTTACAAGCCCAGTATTACAAAAGTGAGCTCAAAGTGAGAAAAGTTATTCCCATGTGTCTTTAAACACAAAGGATGGAAAATTTACATTAGGCAACTCGTAGCAAGGGATGATGAGCACTCAGAAGAGTAAATATAAGCAGCATACATATCTTAATAAATTATGGAAGAGGCAAAGAAATTTCTGAGACTCAGACAAGACATTCAAGCTGGCTATAAATAGGAACAAACCACACTTATGATCAATATGGATTCCCTAAGAAGTTTCAAATGGCAATTTCACAATCCATTTGTCATAAAAAAATGGGACTGTTTACCACTATCCCACAGATCATGTATGTTATGCTTCTTTTAACTATTACAGTTTTTCTCACATTTATTGGGACAAGCAAATTTAAATTAAGATTGGGTATTTAAAGACAAACCACATATGAAGGCTTAACGTTTATCAAATATTTTACAAATATGATGATATATGTACAGGTCTAGTTTAGATGTTTCATGCAACTCTTACCTCTCTCTATGAAAAATATATGCTCCATTAATTTTTTTTAAAAAAAATCAACATTTGGGAAAATAAGATTTTTTAATCAGATTTAATTGCATCAATTGGAAATTTCAAAAGTACATTTAAAAGACATTCTAAAAAAAACTATCATAAATATTTTACTTTATATAACTAGGTAGACTCATTAGGTAGGTATAGACTCATTAAATGTCAAAATACCAACTTTATCTTATTTTCAGAACACAGAAATATGTATTTTTCGTGTTACAGATGCTAGAGGTGTAATGCAATTCAATTCCAAGCTGGCATGATATTAAAAAGAATGCTGCAGAAATTTCAGGAAAAACAAACCTACTTCAGGCCTAAGGGAAAGCCTGCAGATAAGTGTCCTTACTAAAATTTAAAAGGAGATGCTTTGAACTGCAACATGGAAACAAACACAGGCATTTTCTGTGAGCTCAAAAAAAAA
>VZSV01000169.1:272138-286390 GCA_013398735.1 Nothocercus julius | reverse complement strand
TTTTTTGGAGCCCAAGACTGGTCTCTGAAAACAAACTTTATTCTCTTCACACTTTTTCCATACTAATACAAGCACTGGAATGTGTCTCTTCTTGTTACAAAATGTAGGAGCAGGGACTGTCTGAAATTTAGCAAAACCAGCTATGATGTGGCTTGCTGAATCCAGCCTAATCTATTCTTCTGCAACTGGAAACTCAGGTAAGAGGTTACTGCCACTTCTGTAACCCTTTCTGCAAAAGTCCAAAACAGTCAAGATGTCTTCCTAAATGGTTTAGTCTTGTCAGTTGAATAAAGTTTTCTGATTTCATCATATGTAAAATGATTGCCTTCCCTGAAGTTCCTGAATCTTGAGGAAGGAAGAATAGTAACAGACTGATTTTCCTGGAACTGTAAAACAACAGTGGGCAGCAATTTAGAATGAACCCTGAGAAAGAAAGAAAGGAAAACAGCCCTGTCCTTAGGAGAGAGACACTGCAAGACAAAGGACCCACTGAACCAGTCTGACTCTATTTGTGAAGGTAGAAGGAAGAGAAAAACACTGATGATGAAAGGAGATAAAATATTTGTAATAACCTCCCATGATTATTTAATAATTATCATCATAGGAAGAAACAATGGTGCAAGACCCAACATGTTGCCACAGGATGTGTTGCTCTCTCTCATTATTTCAGAAAGGAGTGTCACATGAAGGATAGACAAGCATAGTAAAAAAATTATTCATTCTCACCAGTTTACATGCCTCATCAGAATGCTATACAACATCAGTTTGATCCTTTGTAAAGAGCCATTGAGCAATTGCGCCTTGGTAAAAGATTTGTCTGAGCTTTTGGGGTTCAGAGGTGCAGTACCATCATTAGAAAGTCTATCCAGTGCCTAAAAGACATTGATTTCAGCCTCACTAGTGTGGTGCAGAAAAGAAAGCAGTCACTTAAGAGTGGAACACTAAGCTCATTTCTTCTTTAGAGGAATAAAAACTTCTGCCCTGAATTCTAGAAACTTTTTCTCTAATGCTCTGCAATGTGAAAGACATGTTTAGGCAGTAGGTCTTGATACAGATAGGGGAAATGAAATGAAGTTTTTGGGGTGAATTGTCTGAGAATTTTGAAGTGTTAAGAGAACTAGGGTTCTGGTTCTCTTAACAAAAGGTCTCTTGGTGCTCAGGCTCCTGATACTGGTATGAGTTATATGTCTGATGAAGTCCACACAGACTTCATCGTCCTTAGAAGGTTCACGGGATCCTCTAACTAGTCTCATTCTTGGAACTAGCACAACCAGTACTGATTTGCTCTTACAATTATGAAGAGAAATTAGCAAATCACAAAGGGACATGGGATTTTCCCATGGCAGGAAAATTGAGACTGGATTCTTTTTTCCTGAAATTTCTATGCTCTCATTCAAAGCAAAATGATTTTTTTTCTAGTCCTATAATCTTAAGTCAAGTTGATAAATACAACGATATAATGTAGCCTTATTAATTCCTAAAAGAAATGGAGGACCTAATCTAACATGGAATTTTTGAAGATTGTTGCTTTAGAAGGACAGCTCTTTGTTATGTTTTGGATCTCAAGGAAAACCTCTGTAAAGTTTCTCATGGCTCCCTGTATTCAACATGAACTATACACCGTGTTTCAAAAGTGAAGTCTTAAAAATGACTGTGTATTCCTATCTCATGTAATTACTGAAATTAGACTGTTCATCAGTGGAACAGACTCTCCCACTTTTCAGTTCATTTGGTAAATTCGAATAAAGCTGAGTATCTAAGGACGCTTACATAATAACATGCTCCAGGAAAACTTATGTAAAACAAATGTCACTGGGTTACTGAGTTCATTTGGAGGAAAAGTGCAATGCATACACAAGTTTCCCTCCTAGCCAAAAACAAATGTTTAGTATCCATTATGAAGTGGTAACATACTCTGATGTAAAGGTGAACTTCGGAATGTGGACAGCTGATTTTTTCTATTCCTGAGCTCCTCTAAAATGCTTATATGTGAGTAGGAAAAAAAGGAGGTATTTATCTGTATGTTACTGATAATCAGTCTAACTTCTCTCACTAGCTCAACAACTCTGTCAACACAGTTCAAGAAAGTATGAAAATAAATTTCACCCACGACAATCTTACTAGCCAATTTACCAACAGATGTTGTTTTATGGAGAGATCTATTAAATGAATTTGTCCTTCATTACAAGACACTACATTATAAACTTTCCCCCATAGCATTCCAAAGCACACTTGCTCCCAATTTGGTTCAAGTCCAATCTTTGCTATAAAGTACAAAATATTTGGCTGCTAACTAAAAAAATACAGAAAAGCAAGAAACACTTTTAATTAATATAAAAGAAGTAGTTGTATTATTAATAGTAGCACTGGGGCAAAGTCAGTTTTATTTTTCCTCCTAAATTATTATTATATGTCTCCCACTGCTGGCATTTTCTTTGAAATATTTGTCTTTTTTCCAAAAGGTAATGGATACTTTTACCTTCCATACTTTCCCTTTATGAGCATTTATAAGCCTCACTGCACATACTTTATCCAACAGGTAAGGTTCTACCTTATTAAAAAGCAATTTAGCTTTATAGATTTGGCAGTACAGAACATTTGGTTAAAAGAAGGGTGCCTCAGTTTAGGGTGCCTCAGTTAAGAAATGGCATATCTGAAATGGCCCTGTTACCACACTTTTCAGTTAGTTTAAATATACTATCTAGTGTACTACTTTGATACGGATAGAAACTATTTCTTCTGGCATAGTCTAGCACTGGTAGGTGCCTAGATGAGCATATGTTTAATTTTAGTTGGAGAAAAGATGGTGTATAACTGCAGGAACAATTTTCATTTGAAACTGGACACATTATTTATTTAAATTCTTAAGATTTGTTGTTTTCCAAAATAAAATTTTTCAAAGGAAACATTTCTGGAACAAAACTGAACCATAATAAAAGCATAGCATATTAAATGCTGTGCATCTGGATTCTAATTTTAATCAGTTTAAAATGCATACATCCCAAAATTGTTTTCATTTGAAAGATAAATAAGCTAGAAATATCTGAGAATGAAAATTAAACATTATGTCATAATGTTAATGAGATTAACAATTTATAATAACTCTATGTTATTTTATATTATTTTTATTTTGGTAGAGAATAAAAATATGCAAATACAAAGCCATCTGAGCATCTCTTTATCATCTATGACTAGGGTCATTCTTTTATTAGCACATTAATTGATTGACTTCGAAAGTTATTCTTTTACACAGAAAAAGACTACTTTAGCACAATTTTAAACTTAAGACTTCTTTATTTTTATTAAACATAGTCTGAGGTATCTTGTCATATTCTGAAAACAGTGAACTTGTGCCAGTTTAAAAATAGTGTTTTTTATTTATTTTACTTTAACTTTAGATGGCTTTGTTCAGAATGGAGTCAGGCTGGTTTGTCTATTTTTTTGGTCTGGAGCTTCTTTTTCTGACTCTTAGCGATAATTCATTTTAGAAAGAAAAGATAATCTTAGATCTTAGTCTTCAACCAGCAGTCTCATCCTACTTCCAAAATGTTCTGGGAGACATCAAATTACAATTTATCTTATTTGCCTGGGTGGTCACTTAGAAATGTTGCTAATTGTTACCTAGCAATAATAAAGTTGGAGAAGATTTTAAAATTCACTTTTATAGCATTTTGTAAAAAATGTATCCACCATATTTTTAGACCTGTTAACCCTAATCCTGTCTTGTACGCCATTGCCATTCATACTTACTGGCTCATTCAGTATACAATGAACTTTGCTCAGTCTACACCACACTCAGCCCTCCTACTTTTGTCCGTATCCCAGCATACCATTCACTGTGGGCTCTCTACTTGTGCAAATGTGTAGTAAGAAGGAAGAAAAACAAAAAGAGGAAATGGAAAAATAATCACTAGTTTAGTACACTTAAAAACTAGTTGAGATAACTAACTGTAAAGCATATCTACTGTCCCCATCTGCAGTGTTTTAGTTAATAGATTTCTTCATTTGCGTTCAATCATTTGATGTCAATTGTCTAATGAATCAGTAACTAGAAAAAATAATTGTCTTTTGAGAAATGCCCCTCCCCTAGACTACACAACGCCTTATGTGTTTGCCCCACATGTCCACATGTAAATGTGTTTATGAAAAGAGAAGCAATCTCATTAAATGAATCATGTTATCAGAATACAGGTAATACAGTATTTACTATCATTTTCAACCGGCAAAGATGTTTCCAAGCTCTTACACAAACATTATTAAGGAGAGGGGACATGTTGATGTGCGCATATTGATGTATAAGACTTTGTGTACTCTGGCCCTAAAATGTTTCTGGTTCCTCCAGAGAACAAGTTAAAATATTCAGTGAAGTTATATTTTATTTAATTCTTATCTTCCTCTGTCTTTTTATTTGTATAATTATGACACTTGACTAAAACCTAATCTTACGTTTTGAACATCACCTCTACAGCTGCTTATTCTTTACTGCTATAAAACAAATAGAATCATACAATCCTTAAGGTTAGAAGGGACCTCTAAAGATGATCTAGTCCAACCCCCGCTGCACACGCAGGGTCACCTAGAGCACGTGGCATAGGACTGCATCCAAGCGGGTTTTGAAGATCTCCAGAGAAGGAGACTCCACAATCTCTCTGGGCAATCTGTTCCAGTGCTCTGTCACCCTCACTGTTAAGAAATTCTTTCCTTGAATTTCTGTGGAACTTTTGGTGTTTCAGTTTGTGGCCATTACCTCTAGCTCTATCGGTGGCCACCACTAAAAAGAGGCCAACCCCATCCTCCTTACTCCCTCCCTTGAGATATTTATACACACTGAGCAGGTCTCCTCTCAGTCTTTTCTTCTTCAGGATGAACAGGCCCAGCTCTCTCAGTCTTTCCTCATGGGGCAGATGTGCCAGGTTCCTGATCATCCTGGTAGCCCTGCACTGGACTCTCTCCAGCAGTTCCACATCCCTCTGGTACTCTGGAGCCCAGAACCGCACACAGTACTCCAGGTGTGGCCTCACCAGGGCTGAGTAGAGGGGCAGGATCACCTCCCTCGACCTGCTGGAGACACTCTTCTTAACGCACCCCAGGATCCCATTGGCCTTCTTGGCCACAAGGGCACCCTGCTGCCTCATGGTCAACTTGTCATCTACCATGATGCCCAGGTCCTTGTCTGCAGAGCTGCTCTCCAGCAGGTCAGTCCCCAGCCTGTACTGGTGTCTGCCGTTATTCCTCCTCAGGTGCAGGACCTTGCACTCGACCTTGTTAAATTTCGTAAGGTTTCTCACCGCCCACTTGTCCAGTCTGTCCAGGTCCCTCTGGATGGCAGCGCAGCCCTCTGGGCTATCAGCTACTTTTTGTGTAGTTTCTCTGTCTCTTACTGGGCTTTTGCAATCTCTATAGACAGCCACTGAGATGAGTATTTCAACCACTGTGGTCAAATTGCTTTTTCTGGGAATTGCTTGAGTTAAAGTTAGCAACATCTTTATATTTTAGCTACTTTGATAAAAATCTATTAAGAATTAACAGGCTGATACTAGTGAACTTTACATTAAAAAAAAAAAAAATCTGCCTGCATGATGCATGAACTTTTTAACCTGCTAACGTTGTATCTTTCATCATTCAAAGACTTCTGAGTTATCTCAGATTTCATTTGTTACCCCTACCTATTTAGGCCAACACGGAAATAGATAGGTACTCTCTTACGAAGGTACCATAATACTGTAGGGCCCTACATGAATTACAGTAACACTGGAGTTAGAATTAACTAAGACAAAATAATTGTTGTAGCTTAAGAAGCTTGCCTTACTGCTGCTTTAAATAGTTACAAGTTTGAGAGTTTCCTGAGAAACGTGCCTCTATACCTTTGAGAAAATTCCTCCAGAAGTGTATTTGTGATTCTGCACTGCTGGAAATACCCTTCTAGGATAAAAACAAAAGATATGAAATCCATGCATTAGTATTAGCCGGACAAAAGTTTCCCTTTGAGATCTCTGCATTCTAAAAGGCATTTAGCTTTTCCATTGAACATCATTCTTCAAGGTTGTGGGTGCTTGTAAAGAAATTAGAGAAAGCACTGCACTTGAGACACTTAATTTCTCACAGGGTGGAGAAAAATAAGTGCAAAAGCCCAAATTCCAGTAAGGGGGAGTCTATTGCAACATTTTTTTTTTTTTTCCTGTTATGATCTCAACTGTCTTCATCTACAGGAGCAAAAATAAAAGTTTTACATGTTGGAGTTTTTGTAGTTTAGCCTCCAAATGTCATTCTTGTGAGCTCCTATTCCCCAAAGATATTTGCAGGGTTTTTTGTCCTTTTGTTTGTTTCACTTTTGAGGTGGTGAGTCCAATGACTTGCTTCAAGACAAAAGCAAGAATGAGGAATATCTAAATTCTCTCTTACAATGAAACAAACACAACTCTGTTCTTTCCTGTCACTCCATCAGAAGTCCTGAAAATTTCACTCTTGTAGTCTGTCCTCCCAGTTCCAGTGAATGAAACGGCAGCAACTGCTCCACCATTAGGATCAATATCCACGCCATTAACTTGGCAAAAGGAGCAGCAAATCACATTTACGTGGATTGTCAGAATCATTATTATAAGCAGATGGCAGTCCTTGCACTACAATGCAGCTGAGAAAAGACTGACATCATTTCAAATTAAAATCTATAATGCTAATACACAGCTCTGACTCTTTCTACAGGCCTAAGTGCATTAATCTTCTGAATGATTTGCCAATGTGTGCACTGCTTTAGGTGTTTTCACTTGAGCGGAGCTAAAAGGCAGGCTTTTAACTGAGAATGGTTAACATTTATTCATACAGATTGATAAAAGTTAACATGCAATTTTCTTTACTACTAGTTCCCTAATAGGAATTAATGGGACATTTTGAAGAGAAAAATATGTCACTAATGTCTCCTTTATATAAATTGATCTTAAAATGTTTACTCATAGGAGAAAATGGAGCATTTTATTAAAGCATTTAATAAAATTCTCCAAATTGGCAAAGAGTATTCACTTATCAAATATAGACACATACACACATGTACTCATACCCAAAGGAACTAACATTGAAAATTAAAAAGTGAAAATAACATAAATAATTTTTTAAAATATAAAGTGAAAAGCAGTTCAGAGTAACAAAAATATTGAAGAGTCTGGGGACAGCTTTTTTGGCAGAACATGGATTAAGTACTTTTCTCATATTTTCTACAATGTGCTCTAGAATTTCAGATTTTCATAAATAAGTTTTAGGTACTCAGAGACTGATTCCTCCATTCTTCCATCTTTCTCCAAAAAATACCAAAGGAAATTCCCTTTCAGAATTAAGTGTAGAAAGAAGCTGCAACAAGGATATGTAGACCATGAGAATGATAGACTTTGTGTCTGGAAGAATGCCTACCTATTGAGGGGCAGTCCTGCCTGCAAGTAGGATTATGGATCACTCCATTTTTTTTTGCTGTGTTAACCCTGTTAAGTCTGAGCTTAAGAAAACAACAACAACAAAAACAAATGCTAGAAGGGCTTATTAGGTCCTGTAGCAGCTTCATGAGTTCCACAATGCAGATCACATTTGCCTTCAAATACAAATAAAACAAATAAAAGTTCTGTGGTTTCCCTAAAAATGATTATTTCAAAATATCTAGATTAACCACACAGTCCTGAAACCTGGAAATCTTCTAATCAAAAGTCTCTGTAAAAATGTGTGTCACTGAAAATCTACTTGGCTTTGCTGAAAAAGCAGATTTCAGGAAAAAAAAATGTTATTTGGAACAGATCCAGGTGGCACATTTTATCCCAATTGTTCTAAACTAGAGATTTAATGTAAAGAAGGAAATAGAGCCTACATATGTCAAACTTGGCAAACCGAGCACCTCGCTCTTCTGTCTGCAGCTGAAAGGGAGCCAAGCTATTCTTACAATCTATCCTTATTCAAATAAATCAAATTTCTACTTACTCCCTGCGTCTTGCTCCTTCCTCTCTTTCAGGCAAGACAAGGTCACAGTGCTGTGTAATTTATGTTCTGATGCGCTAACAGGTGTTTTAGAGCTGATCTCAGGAATGTAAATTAGTTATTTGTTTACATATATCATTGATATTGGACTTTTTTTTTTGGATTCATTATTAGCTCACCTGAAGCCAGTTATCTGTATTTCATCCATATTTGCTCACCTTGCTAATGAATATCAGTAAAATCAATATTTTCTTTTCTCCTTTCACCTGACACAGTTCCTCAGTAGCTGTTAGAGTCATTTCATCAGAGTCAGAGGCTTCAGCTCAGATACTCTCTGACAGCAAATGCAACTCTACAGATCTCAGGCTGCAGGGAGTGCTTGAGGCCTCTTTGTGAGGCCTGGGTTGACAGTCAGCTCTACTGCAGAAGGTATGTTGTTATTGATGAGTTGTATTGTCAGATAAAGGAGTTATGGAAGGAAGTCAGCAGGCTGCATAGCATCTGTGAAGATGAGCAGGAGATAAATGGGGTATTGTCAGAGACCATACAGCTCCAGGAGTCCCACCCCCTCCCTGCCCACAGCAGTGGAATTCCTGGAAGGCTCTGTGCCATGTGAAACAGTACATCATAACGCTGCAGAAGAACGCCGGAAAGTGGTCGTTGGAAGCTGGAAAAACAAAGGCTCTTATTCCTCCTGAAAACTCACAATTGAGGAAAGGTTTAGTACCCTCCAGGCTTAGGAGGAGATTGGCATGACTTAAAAGCAACTGGGCTGTTAGGCCCTGTGCTTTGCAGGAACAATGAAGACTGGATGGAGGGGGGAGGGGCGGGTAGGGGTGTCTCCCTGCTGCAGGGCACAGAAGCACCTATCTACCAACCTGACCTCCTGTCTAGAGAGGTTGGTTCCCTGCCATGTGCTCAGATATGAGGGGCTTGAATATGAGATGTCATACAGACTGCAAAAGCTTGTCCCTATATGTCAGACTTTTACTCTCTGTTGCTCTTCCATGCTGTTCTTCCAAGAAGAGGAAGGACCTAAAGAACCACAGGCCAGCCAGCCTCACCCCCTTCCCTTGGAAAGGTGGTAGAACAGCTCACCCTGGATGTCATCTCTAGGCATGTGGAGGAGAAAAAGGTGATCAGGAGTATTCAGCCTGAATTTACCAAGGGGATATCATGTTTAACCAACCTGAGAGCCTTCTCTGATGGAATGATGGGTTGGGTGGCTGAGGAGAGCGCAGTGGATGTTGTCTACCTTCATTTCAGTCAGGCTTTTGATAATGTCTCCAATAACATCTTCATAGGTAAGCTCAATAAGTGTGGATTGGATGAGCAACTAGTGAGGTGCATTGAAAACTGGCTGAATGGCGGAGTTCAGAGGTCTGTGTGGCGTCTAGTTGGAGGTCTACAGCTAGCAGTGTCACCCAGGGGTCAGTACTGGGTCCAGTCTTGTTCAACTTATTCATCAACGACCTGCCTGATGGCCCAGAAGGCTGTGCTGCCATTCACAAAGATCTGGATAGGCTGGAGACATGGGTGGAGAGGAATTGCCTTAAGTTCAATAAAGGCAAGCGCAGGATCCTGCACCTAGAGAGGAATAACCCCATGCACCAGTACATAGTGAGGGTTGACCTGTTGGGGAGCAGCTCTATGGAGGAGGACCTGGCAGTCAGATGGACAGCAAGTTGGCTATTAGGCAGCAATGTGTCCTTGTGGCCAAGAAAATGTAATAAATGGTGCTGAGTCTAGTTGGAGGCCTGTGACCAGTGGTGTCCCCCAGGAGTCAGTACTGGGCCCAGTGCTGTTCAACTTGTTCATCAGTGACTTGAATGAGAGGACAGAGTACACCCTCAGCAAGTTTGCGGAAGATACCAAACTGGATGAAGTGGCCAACACTCCAGAGGGCTGTGCTGCCATTCAGAGGGACCTAGACAGGTTGGAGAGTTGGGCAGAGAGGAACCTCATGAGTTTCAACAAGGACAAGTGCAGGGTCCTGCACCTGGGGAGGAATAACCCCAGACACCAGTATAGATTAGGGGTTGACTTGCTTGAAAGCAGCTCAGCAGAGAAGGATTTGGGAGTCCTGGCAGACAACAAGTTAACCATGAGTCAGCAATGTGCCCTTGTGGCCAAGAAGGCCAATGGTATTCTGAGCTTAATTAGGAAGAGTGTTGCAAGCAGGTCAAGGGAGGAGATCTCCCCCTTCTACTCAGTCTTCTTGAGGCTGCACCTGGAGTACTGTGTGCAGTTCTGGGCTCCCCAAGGCAAGAGAGGCATGGAACTACTGGAGAAAGTTTAGCGTAGGGTTACGAAGATGATTAGGGTTCTGGAGCATCTCTCATCTGAAGAGATGCTGAGAAAGCTGGACATGCTTAGCCTAAAAAAGAGAATACTGGCAGGGAACTTAACAGCGTATACAAATACCTTACAGGAGAGTGTCAAGAGGATGGGCCTGGACTCTTCAGCAACAGCCAAAAACTGAAGCACAGGAAGTGCTATGGAAATTAGGAATAAGGAAATAAGGAAAAAAATTCACTGTGACTTCCATAGAGCATTGGAACAGGTTGTCCAGAGAAGTTGTGGAGTCTCATTTTCTGGAGATATTCAAAAGCTATGTGGACAGAGTCCTGGTCAATGTGCTGTAGGTGATCCTACTTTACCAAGGGGTTTGGAGTTGATGATCTCCAGAGGTCCATTCCAACCTCAGTGTGATTCTGTGATTTTGTGAAATACTTATTTTGACTTCCATAATATAAGCTGTATATGCAGCAATAAAAGACAGTGTGATATAACAATGATTTTATTGATTTGTTTACCAAGAGATCCCTGCTGGGCATGGTTTTATATATGCTAAATGAATAACACATTACTGGAAAAACATGGTAATTTGTATTTGGAAAGTTGTTTTTAATATATGCCCCATGAGATTTAGAAAAAGTAGTGAAAGACAATTTTATTCTTCAAATTTTAAAAAAGAAATGTCACTCAAATCAAATTAAAAAAAAAGAGATAGCCAAATATAATTATGACAGATATTCCTAAAATTTGAACTCTTTGGTGGAAATTTGTGTAGTTTATTTTTTGATGAATTTTGAAATGATCTAATTAACATAATATCCCTAGATCAGGTTTAACATGGTGACAGTCTGAGAAGTGAATGAGAATTCTGAAAAACTAAAAAAGACAACTTTTTTTTAAACATGTCTCATAATCTTACTTGAATCTTTTAAATCCATTTTCTCATAAACCCTTTTTACCAACAACTGCAATCTTTCTTTTCACAGCTTGATATTTAGACGTGCTAATTAATAGATAATGGTAAACCATAGGAAGTGTATAATTTTAAGATTGCAACAAGTTCAGCAAAGTTCTTCAGAATATCAATTTTTTCAACAAAAGTCTTGACATAATATTCTCCAAGTCATAGATCCCATTATTACGCATCTCACTTATCCCCCACCACAGCTACCGAATTACTTGATTTTCCATATTCCCATCGGATGAATTCATTAAATAGAGTACACACTAACATTTCAGATTTTCAGTCCATTAGTCAAGATAATTTACCATCCTCCAAAATGCTACTACTAAATTAGCAGATCTGAATATAGTCTATGAAATATAACCCTAGAGCTTATTTTAGAATATGAACTATTTTTCCCAAGAGTGGCTCAATGAGATAAAAATGTTTCAAAACTGTAGTGATCTGGTATTAAACTTCAAATAAGCACTTTTTTGAAAATATGCAGTAATGGGCTATTTTTTGCTCATGAGAAAGTAGCTAAGTTTACAGCACGGTTCTTATGTTTAATCTGAACTATTCCATATACGTATCTTTCTTTACCCTGTTCCCTTTGCCTACACTTCAGTTTGTTTTCCTGGCTAAGCGCTTAAAGAGATATCTACTTAAGCATGTCAGACGGTGTAGTAAATGGGAGGCAGGGCACTGGGAGCCAGAATAGGTCAGGTCATTCCGCCTGACCTCCTTCTGGTTTTTTTCTCACTAAAAAAGTTGCTGCTCAGCTGATTAAAGATTGAGAGAAAAGGCAGAAAAACAGCAAAAACAGTGTTAATATGCTTGTACTGGGCTTCCTTCCTGCTAAAAATTTTTCTTCATGCTTAACTTTTTTTCTCTGTTGAAATAATTTTGTCTAGAAATATTAGTATCCTTCTGTTTTGACTGTTTTTCATCCTGTACTCACGTAGCATGGAAATACATGGATAAAGCCCTCTGTGAATTATACTAGGATAAAGAGATATATTACAACTAAATTTCTTGGTAGCTGATCATTTTGTTGCCATTGACAAGGGCCTTTTCAGGTGATAGACAATTGTTTTATAATTTCTTATTGTTGTATTTAAGTATTATGACTGTTAGCCTAACAGGTACGTTAATGGTGGGCAAAGTGATTTGTTCTGTGTGTTGATCCTCTGAGTTAGGCAAGAAGGCCCAGAAAATTCAGCAGGTAATCAGATTGTTGAGTATAAGTAGCTGTCTCCTCAAAGAGAAGGATCAGGCCTGCTCCTTTTATGGGTATTGTTCACCCCCTCTTAGTTCCTCCAAGACCCAGAATACCCAACAACTTTGACAGCACTTTGCCTTGCTAATCACTAAAAATGAGGAATATCTTCTGCTCTGTGGAAGACAGTAGCTTCATCCCACTGAAGCACTGTAATGGGATTTAGCCTTATAAAACTGCAATCTGAAGATATGTTTCAAAGGCATTCATTTGTAGTTTTTAATTGCTTATCTCAAATCGTTTTCCTCAACCTATTGGCATTCACCTCTGCCATTGTTTATTACAGACAAGTTGCAAACCTAGCTATTTCATTATCCATAAAAGGAGGGAAAAGGATCTTTCCCCAGGTACAGATCACAAAGCTGTATAGCAAAATCTATCTACAGCCGATCAAAGTGGAAGGAGTGCCATAAAAATAGATATCAGCCTCTGAAAACCATGGACACTCAAAATCTACTTCAATTTATTTTCACCACTACCACGGCTACTTTTAGGATTTATATAAAAGAAGAAGGACTTCCTTATATTTTTCCTCCATTTAGATAAAATTTAAAGAGGCAATTTAGGGTTACAGAAAGCCAGGTGGTAATGAAACTGAGAAATTTCGCAGATTAGAACCTCTAAGGCAAAGATGGTGTAAACACTGATGAATGAGTGTAAAGAGTAAACAAGCCTTCTCAGGTGAATGAATCTGAACTATTACTCTTATTCTTGCGTTTCTCTGTTTTAAATGACTTACTTAAGTCTGTAATTTTGAGTTAGGTCTCCATCTCGGAGAGAGGATTCAAGTCCATGCTTCTGTGATTAGCAAAACAGTAGACTTTTTGCAGAACAGTAGAATACAAAACAGAATGGCTTCACTTTTACTCTTTTAGTCGCGAAAGATTAAAAATATATATATATTGCTAAGTATGTAAATCTGTAATATTTGTATTTAAGTCCAAAGTCCTGGCATTTGATGTTATAATGAATAGCAAGTGAAATAAAAAAAAAAAAAAAAAAAAAACTTGGATTCTATCCCTTTCTTCAGAAAGCAAAGGAGACAAAATTTAAGGATTATAGCGATACTTTCATTCATTATGTACTTACATTCATTATGTCTCAAAGTCATTACCCACCCAGTGCCATTCTGTAATTTTCCATGTCAAATACATAGTTTGCTATATATCTTCCTACAGTCAAGTACAGTTAAATAATTCTTTTATCCTGTTCTGAGCATGAGGTTTTTCCATTATTTATTCCCCCATATAATAACTTAAAAGAATTAATAAATGTATAGTATTTTAAACCATTTTTTGAAAGATACTGGAAAAATAAGAACTGAAAAGCTAAGGGTAAAACAGTAACAAGTCATATTAATCAAGACACTTCCTATTCTGTGTCATTGTATCTAAATAGGAATACTATATACGCTTGTATATTAGTTTTCATTACAAGTGTGCAATATAGTCATTGATACTCTCACACTGCTATTCTCCACTATCCTGCCAATGAGAAGAATGGATACGAGGAGGAAAAGGCAGGTATTACAGGTTAACAACTGGCTGCACTGCTGGGCTTGACAACAGGGTTTTGGTTTCTGTGACCATGGGACTCTGTTTGAAGATCACCAGCTAGCGGGGAAAGAGGGGAGCCACCTCCGCAAGAGGGGCACCCGTGTCTTTGCCAAAATGTTGGCCAGCCTGGCTAGGAGGGCTTTAAACTAAGCAAGAAGGAGGATGGGGAAAGTTACATGGACAGCGCAATCAGTGTTATGCAGCCAGAGCCAGAAGGCATCCA